>OZ026509.1:2565160-2738933 GCA_964019985.1 Aurelia sp. 4 Dawson et al 2005
CCGGAGGGAGACAAATGTTGTCTCTGGGAGGGAGACAAATGTTGTCTCCCGGAGGAAGACAAAGGTTGTCTCCCGGAGGGAGACAAAGGTTGTCTCCCGGAGGGAGACAAATGTTGTCTCCCTGAGGGAGACAAATGTTGTCTCCCGGAGGGAGACAAATGTTGTCTCTAGGAAGGAGACAAATGTTGTCTCCCTGCGGGAGACAAATGTTGTCTCCCGGAGGGAGACAAATGTTGTCTCCCGGAGGGAGACAAAGGTTGTCTCCCGGAAGGAGACAAATGTTGTCTCCCGGAGGGAGACAAAGGTTGTCTCCCGGACGGAGACAAATGTTGTCTCCCGGAGGGAGACAAATGTTGTCTCCCGGAGGGAGGCAAATGTTGTCTCCCGGAGGGAGACAAATGTTGTCTCCCGGAGGGAGACAAATGTTGTCTCCCGGAGGGAGACAAATGTTGTCTCCCGGAGAAAGACAAATGTTGTCTCCCGGAGGGAGACAAATGTTGTCTCTCGGAGGGAGACAAATGTTGTCTCCCGGAGGAAGACAAAGGTTGTCTCCCGGAGGGAGACAAAGAATGTCTCCCGGAGGGAGACAAATGTTGTCTCCCTGAGGGAGACAAATGTTGTCTCCCGGAGGGAGACAAATGTTGTCTCTCGGAAGGAGACAAATGTTGTCTCCCTGCGGGAGACAAATGTTGTCTCCCGGAGGGAGACAAATGTTGTCTCCCGGAGGGAGACAAAGGTTGTCTCCCGGAAGGAGACAAATGTTGTCTCCCGGAGGGAGACAAAGGTTGTCTCCCGGACGGAGACCAATGTTGTCTCCCGGAGGGAGACAAATGTTGTCTCCCGGAGGGAGACAAATGTTGTCTCCCTGTGGGAGACAAATTTTTTCTCCCGGAGGGAGACAAATGTTGTCTCCCGGAGGGAGACAAATGTTGTCTCTCGGAAGGAGACAAATGTTGTCTCCCGGAGGGAGACAAATGTTGTCTCCCGCAGGGAGACAAATGTTGTCTCCCGGAGGGAGACAAAGGTTGTCTCCCGGAAGGAGACAAATGTTGTCTCCCGAAGGGAGACAAAGGTTGTCTCTCGGAGGGAGACAAATGTTGTCTCCCGGAGGGAGACAAATGTTGTCTCCCGGAGGGAGACAAATGTTGTCTCCCGGAGGGAGACAAATGTTGTCTCTCGGAGGGAGACAGTTGGGTCTCCCGGAGGGAGACAAATGTTGTCTCCCGGAGGGAGACAAATGTTGTCTCCCGGAGGGAGACAAATGTTGTCTCTCGGAAGGAGACAGGTTATCTCCCGCAGGGAGGCAAAGGTTGTCTGCCGGAGGGAGACAAATGTTGTCTCCCGGAGGGAGACAAATGTTGTCTCCCGGAGGGAGACAAAGGTTGTCTCCCGGAAGGAGACAAATGTTGTCTCCCGGAGGGAGACAAAGGTTGTCTCTCGGAGGGAGACAAATGTTGTCTTTCGGAGGGAGACAAATGTTGTCTCCCGGAGGGAGGCAAATGTTGTCTCCCGGAGGGAGACAAATGTTGTCTCCCGGAGGGAGACAAAGGTTGTCTCCCGGAGGGAGACAAATGTTGTCTCTCGGAGGGAGACAAATGTTGTCTCCCGGAGGAAGACAAAGGTTGTCTCCCGGAGGGAGACAAAGAATGTCTCCCGGAGGGAGACAAATGTTGTCTCCCTGAGGGAGACAAATGTTGTCTCCCGGAGGGAGACAAATGTTGTCTCTCGGAAGGAGACAAATGTTGTCTCCCTGCGGGAGACAAATGTTGTCTCCCGGAGGGAGACAAATGTTGTCTCCCGGAGGGAGACAAAGGTTGTCTCCCGGAAGGAGACAAATGTTGTCTCCAGGAGGGAGACAAAGGTTGTCTCCCGGACGGAGACCAATGTTGTCTCCCGGAGGGAGACAAATGTTGTCTCCCGGAGGGAGACAAATGTTGTCTCCCTGTGGGAGACAAATTTTGTCTCCCGGAGGGAGACAAATGTTGTCTCCCGGAGGGAGACAAATGTTGTCTCTCGGAAGGAGACAAATGTTGTCTCCCGGAGGGAGACAAATGTTGTCTCCCGGAGGGAGACAAATGTTGTCTCCCGGAGGGAGACAAAGGTTGTCTCCCGGAAGGAGACAAATGTTGTCTCCCGAAGGGAGACAAAGGTTGTCTCTCGGAGGGAGACAAATGTTGTCTCCCGGAGGGAGACAAATGTTGTCTCCCGGAGGGAGACAAATGTTGTCTCTCGGAGGGAGACAGTTGGGTCTCCCGGAGGGAGACAAATGTTGTCTCCCGGAGGGAGACAATGGTTGTCTCCCGGAGGGAGACAAATGTTGTCTCCCGGAGGGAGACAAAGGTTGTCTCCCGGAAGGAGACAAATGTTGTCTCCCGGAGGGAGACAAAGGTTGTCTCTCGGAAGGAGACAAATGTTGTCTTTCGGAGGGAGACAAATGTTGTCTCCCGGAGGGAGGCAAATGTTGTCTCCCGGAAGGAGACAAATGTTGTCTCCCGGAGGGAGACAAAGGTTGTCTCCCGGAGGGAGACAAATGTTGTCTCTCGGAGGGAGACAAATGTTGTCTCCCGGAGGAAGACAAAGGTTGTCTCCCGGAGGGAGACAAAGGTTGTCTCCCGGAGGGAGACAAATGTTGTCTCCCTGAGGGAGACAATTGTTGTCTCCCGGAGGGAGACAAATGTTGTCTCCCGGAGGGAGACAAAGGTTGTCTCCCGGAGGGAGACAAAGGTTGTCTCCCGGAGGGAGACAAATGTTGTCTCCCTGTGGGAGACAAATTTTGTCTCCCGGAGGGAGACAAATGTTGTCTCCCGGAGGGAGACAAATGTTGTCTCTCGGAAGGAGACAAATGTTGTCTCCCGGAGGGAGACAAAGGTTGTCTCCCGGAAGGAGACAAATGTTGTCTCCCGAAGGGAGACAAAGGTTGTCTCTCGGAGGGAGACAAATGTTGTCTCCCGGAGGGAGACAAATGTTGTCTCCCGGAGGGAGACAAATGTTGTCTCTCGGAGGGAGACAGTTGGGTCTCCCGGAGGGAGACAAATGTTGTCTCCCGGAGGGAGACAATGGTTGTCTCCCGGAGGGAGACAAATGTTGTCTCCCGGAGGGAGACAAATGTTGTCTTCCGGAGGGAGACAAATGTTGTCTCCCGGAGGGAGACAAAGGTTGTCTCCCAGAGGGAAACAAATGTTGTCTCCCGGAGGGAGACAAATGTTGTCTCCCGGAGGGAGACAAATGTTGTCTCTCAGAAGGAGACAAATGTTGTCTCTCGGAAGGAGACAGGTTGTCTCCTGGAGGGAGACAAAACTTGTCTCCCGGAGGGAGACAAATGTTGTCTCCCGGAGGGAGACAAATGTTGTCTCCCGGAGGGAGACAAATGTTGTCTCTCGGAGGGAGACAAATGTTGTCTCCCGGAGGGAGACAAATTTTGTCTCTCGGAGGGAGACAAATGTTGTCTCTCGGAGGGAGACAAATGTTGTCTCCCGGGGGGAGACAAATGTTGTCTCCCGGGGGGAGACAAATGTTGTCTCCCGGAGGGAGACAAATGTTGTCTCCCGGAGGGAGACAAATGTTGTCTCCCGGAGGGAGACAAATGTTGTCTCCCGGAGGGAGACAAAGGTTGTCTCCCGGAGGGAGACAAAAATTGTCTCCCGGAGGGAGACAAATGTTGTCTCCCGGAGGGAGACAAAGGTTGTCTCCCGGAGGGAGACAAAGGTTTTCTCCCGGGGGGAGACAAATGTTGTCTCCCGGAGGGAGACAAAGGTTGTCTCCCGGAGGGAGACAAATGTTGTCTCCCGGAGGGAGACAAAGATTGTCTCCCGGAGGGAGACAAATGTTGTCTCCCGGAGGGAGACAAAGGTTGTCTCCCGGAGGGAGACAAAGGTTGTCTCCCGGAGGGAGACAAATGTTGTATCCCGGAGGGAGACAAAGGCTGTCTCCCGGAGGGAGACAAATGTTGTCTCCCGGAGGGAGACAAATGTTGTCTCTCGGAAGGAGACAAATGTTTTCTCCCGGAGGGAGACAAATGTTATCTCCCGGAGGGAGACAAATGATGTCTCCCGGAGGGAGACAAAGGTTGTCTCCCGGAAGGAGACAAATGTTGTCTCCCGAAGGGAGACAAAGGTTGTCTCTCGGAGGGAGACAAATGTTGTCTCCCGGAGGGAGACAAATGTTGTCTCCCGGAGGGAGACAAATGTTGTCTCCCGGAGGGAGACAAATGTTGTCTCTCGGAGGGAGACAGTTGGGTCTCCCGGAGGGAGACAAATGTTGTCTCTCGGAAGGAGACAAATGTTTTCTCCCGGAGGGAGACAAATGTTATCTCCCGGAGGGAGACAAATGTTGTCTCCCGGAGGGAGACAAAGGTTGTCTCCCGGAGGGAGACAAAGGTTGTCTCCCGGAGGGAGACAAAGGTTGTCTCCTGGGGGGAGACAAATGTTGTCTCCCGGAGGGAGACAAAGGTTGTCTCCCGGAGGGAGACAAATGTTGTCTCCCGGAGGGAGACAAAGATTGTCTCCCGGAGGGAGACAAATGTTGTCTCCCGGAGGGAGACAAAGGTTGTCTCCCGGAGGGAGACAAAGGTTGTCTCCCGGAGGGAGACAAATGTTGTATCCCGGAGGGAGACAAAGGCTGTCTCCCGGAGGGAGACAAATGTTGTCTCCCGGAGGGAGACAAATGTTGTCTCTCGGAAGGAGACAAATGTTTTCTCCCGGAGGGAGACAAATGTTATCTCCCGGAGGGAGACAAATGATGTCTCCCGGAGGGAGACAAAGGTTGTCTCCCGGAAGGAGACAAATGTTGTCTCCCGAAGGGAGACAAAGGTTGTCTCTCGGAGGGAGACAAATGTTGTCTCCCGGAGGGAGACAAATGTTGTCTCCCGGAGGGAGACAAATGTTGTCTCCCGGAGGGAGACAAATGTTGTCTCTCGGAGGGAGACAGTTGGGTCTCCCGGAGGGAGACAAATGTTGTCTCTCGGAAGGAGACAAATGTTTTCTCCCGGAGGGAGACAAATGTTATCTCCCGGAGGGAGACAAATGTTGTCTCCCGGAGGGAGACAAAGGTTGTCTCCCGGAGGGAGACAAATGTTGTCTCCCGGAGGGAGACAAATGTTGTCTCCCGGAGGGAGGCAAATGTTGTCTCCCGGAGGGAGACAAATGTTGTCTCTCAGAAGGAGACAAATGTTGTCTCTCGGAAGGAGACAGGTTGTCTCCTGGAGGGAGACAAAACTTGTCTCCCGGAGGGAGACAAATGTTGTCTCCCGGAGGGAGACAAATGTTGTCTCCCGGAGGGAGACAAATGTTGTCTCTCGGAGGGAGACAAATGTTGTCTCCCGGAGGGAGACAAATTTTGTCTCTCGGAGGGAGACAAATGTTGTCTCTCGGAGGGAGACAAATGTTGTCTCCCGGGGGGAGACAAATGTTGTCTCCCGGAGGGAGACAAATGTTGTCTCCCGGAGGGAGACAAATGTTGTCTACCGGAGGGAGACAAAGACTGTCTCCCGGAGGGAGACAAAGATTGTCTCCCGAAGGGAGACAAAGGTTGTCTCTCGGAGGGAGACAAAGGTTGTCTCCCGGAGGGAGACAAAGGTTGTCTCCCGGAGGGAGACAAATGTTGTCTCCCGGAGGGAGACAAAGGTTGTCTCCCGGAGGGAGACAAATGTTGTCTCCCGGAGGGAGACAAATTTTGTCTTCCGGAGGGAGACAAATGTTGTCTCCCGGAGGGAGACAAAGGTTGTCTCCCGGAGGGAGACAAATGTTGTCTCCCGGAGGGAGACAAATGTTGTCTCCCGGAGGGAGACAAATGTTGTCTCTCAGAAGGAGACAAATGTTGTCTCTCGGAAGGAGACAGGTTGTCTCCTGGAGGGAGACAAAACTTGTCTCCCGGAGGGAGACAAATGTTGTCTCCCGGAGGGAGACAAATGTTGTCTCTCGGAGGGAGACAAATGTTGTCTCCCGGAGGGAGACAAATTTTGTCTCTCGGAGGGAGACAAATGTTGTCTCTCGGAGGGAGACAAATGTTGTCTCCCGGGGGGAGACAAATGTTGTCTCCCGGAGGGAGACAAATGCTGTCTCCCGGAGGGAGACAAAGATTGTCTCCCGGAGGGAGACAAATGTTGTCTCCCGGAGGGAGACAAAGGTTGTCTCCCGAAGGGAGACAAAGGTTGTCTCTCGGAGGGAGACAAAGGTTGTCTCCCGGAGGGAGACAAAGGTTGTCTCCCGGAGGGAGACAAATGTTGTCTCCCGGAGGGAGACAAAGGTTGTCTCCCGGAGGGAGACAAATGTTGTCTCCCGGAGGGAGACAAATTTTGTCTTCCGGAGGGAGACAAATGTTGTCTCCCGGAGGGAGACAAAGGTTGTCTCCCGGAGGGAGACAAATGTTGTCTCCCGGAGGGAGACAAATGTTGTCTCCCGGAGGGAGACAAATGTTGTCTCTCAGAAGGAGACAAATGTTGTCTCTCGGAAGGAGACAGGTTGTCTCCTGGAGGGAGACAAAACTTGTCTCCCGGAGGGAGACAAATGTTGTCTCCCGGAGGGAGACAAATGTTGTCTCTCGGAGGGAGACAAATGTTGTCTCCCGGAGGGAGACAAATTTTGTCTCTCGGAGGGAGACAAATGTTGTCTCTCGGAGGGAGACAAATGTTGTCTCCCGGGGGGAGACAAATGTTGTCTCCCGGAGGGAGACAAATGTTGTCTCCCGGAGGGAGACAAAGATTGTCTCCCGGAGGGAGACAAATGTTGTCTCCCGGAGGGAGACAAAGGTTGTCTCCCGGAGGGAGACAAAGGTTGTCTCCCGGAGGGAGACAAATGTTGTCTCCCGGAGGGAGACAAAGGTTGTCTCCCGGAGGGAGACAAATGTTGTCTCCCGGAGGGAGACAAATGTTGTCTCCCGGAGGGAGACAAATGTTGTCTCTCGGAAGGAGACAGGTTGTCTCCCGGAGGGAGACAAAGGTTGTCTCTTGGAGGGAGACAAATGTTGTCTCCCGGAGGGAGACAAATGTTGTCTCCCTGCGGGAGACAAATGTTGTCTCCCGAAGGGAGACAAAGGTTGTCTCTCGGAGGGAGACAAATATTGTCTCCCGGAGGGAGACAAATGTTGTCTCCCGGAGGGAGACAAATGTTGTCTCTCGGAGGGAGACAGTTGGGTCTCCCGGAGGGAGACAAATGTTGTCTCCCGGAGGGAGACAAATGTTGTCTCTCGGAGGGAGACAAATGTTGTCTCCCGGAGGGAGACAAATGTTGTCTCTCGGAAGGAGACAGGTTGTCTCCCGGAGGGAGACAAAGGTTGTCTCTTGGAGGGAGACAAATGTTGTCTCCCGGAGGGAGACAAATGTTGTCTCCCGGAGGGAGACAAATGTTGTCTCCCGAAGGGAGACAAAGGTTGTCTCTCGGAGGGAGACAAATGTTGTCTCCCGGAGGGAGACAAAGGTTGTCTCCCGGAAGGAGACAAATGTTGTCTCCCGGAGGGAGACAAAGGTTGTCCCTCGGAGGGAGACAAATGTTGTCTCCCGGAGGGAGACAAATGTTGTCTCCCGGAGGGAGACAAATGTTGTCTCTCGGAGGGAGACAGTTTGGTCTCCCGGAGGGAGACAAATGTTGTCTCCCGGAGGGAGACAAAGGTTGTCTCCCGGAGAGAGACAAATGTTGTCTCCCGGAGAGAGACAAAGGTTGTCTCCCGGAGGGAGACAAATGTTGTCTCCCGGAGGGAGACAAAGGTTGTCTCCCGGAGGGAGACAAAGGTTGTCTCCCAGAGGGAGACAAATGTTGTCTCCCGGAGGGAGACAAAGGTTGTTTCCCGGAGGAAGACAAATGTTGTCTCCCGGAGGGAGACAAATGTTGTCTCCCGGAGGGAGACAAATGTTGTCTCTCGGAAGGAGACAAATGTTGTCTCCCGGAGGGAGACAAATGTTGTCTCCCGGAGGGAGACAAATGTTGTCTCTCGGAAGGAGACAGGTTATCTCCCGCAGGGAGACAAAGGTTGTCTCTCGGAGGGAGACAAATGTTGTCTCCCGCAGGGAGACAAAGGTTGTCTCCCGGAGGGAGACAAATGTTGTCTCCCGGAGGGAGACAAATGTTGTCTCCCTGAGGGAGACAAATGTTGTCCCCCGGAGGGAGACAAATGTTGTCTCTCGGAAGGAGACAAATGTTGTCTCCCTGCGGGAGACAAATGTTGTCTCCCCTAGGGAGACAAATGTTGTCTCCCGGAGGGAGACAAAGGTTGTCTCCCGGAAGGAGATTAATGTTGTCTCCCGGAGGGAGACAAAGGTTGTCTCCCGGAAGGAGACAAATGTTGTCTCCCGGAGGGAGACAAATGTTGTCTCCCAGAGGGAGACAAAGGTTGTCTCCCGGAGAGAGACAAAGGTTGTCTCCCGGAGAGAGACAAAGGTTGTCTCCCGGAGGGAGACAAATGTTGTCTCCCGGAGGGAGACAAAGGTTGTCTCCCGGAGGGAGACAAAGGTTGTCTCCCAGAGGGAGACAAATGTTGTCTCCCGGAGGGAGACAAATGTTGTCTCCCGGTTGGAGACAAATGTTGTCTCCCGGAGGGAGACAAATGTTGTCTCCCGGAGGGAGACAAAGGTTGTCTCCCGGAGGGAGACAAAGGTTGTCTCCCGGAGGGAGACAAATGTTGTCTCTCGGAAGGAGACAGGTTATCTCCCGCAGGGAGACAAAGGTTGTCTCCCGGAGGGAGACAAATGTTGTCTCCCGGAGGGAGACAAATGTTGTCTCCCTGAGGGAGACAAATGTTGTCCCCCGGAGGGAGACAAATGTTGTCTCTCGGAAGGAGACAGGTTATCTCCCGCAGGGAGACAAAGGTTGTCTCCCGGAGGGAGACAAATGTTGTCTCCCGGAGGGAGACAAATGTTGTCTCCCTGAGGGAGACAAATGTTGTCCCCCGGAGGGAGACAAATGTTGTCTCTCGGAAGGAGACAAATGTTGTCTCTCGGAGGGAGACAAATGTTGTCTCCCGGGGGGAGACAAATGTTGTCTCCCGGAGGGAGACAAATGTTGTCTCCCGGAGGGAGACAAATGTTGTCTCCCGGAGGGAGACAAATGTTGTCTCCCGGAGGGAGACAAATGTTGTCTCTCGGAAGGAGACAGGTTGTCTCCCGGAGGGAGACAAAGGTTGTCTCTTGGAGGGAGACAAATGTTGTCTCCCGGAGGGAGACAAATGTTGTCTCCCTGCGGGAGACAAATGTTGTCTCCCGAAGGGAGACAAAGGTTGTCTCTCGGAGGGAGACAAATATTGTCTCCCGGAGGGAGACAAATGTTGTCTCCCGGAGGGAAACAAATGTTGTCTCTCGGAGGGAGACAGTTGGGTCTCCCGGAGGGAGACAAATGTTGTCTCCCGGAGGGAGACAAATGTTGTCTCTCGGAGGGAGACAAATGTTGTCTCCCGGAGGGAGACAAATGTTGTCTCTCGGAAGGAGACAGGTTGTCTCCCGGAGGGAGACAAAGGTTGTCTCTTGGAGGGAGACAAATGTTGTCTCCCGGAGGGAGACAAATGTTGTCTCCCTGCGGGAGACAAATGTTGTCTCCCGAAGGGAGACAAAGGTTGTCTCTCGGAGGGAGACAAATGTTGTCTCCCGGAGGGAGACAAAGGTTGTCTCCCGGAAGGAGACAAATGTTGTCTCCCGGAGGGAGACAAAGGTTGTCCCTCGGAGGGAGACAAATGTTGTCTCCCGGAGGGAGACAAATGTTGTCTCCCGGAGGGAGACAAATCTTGTCTCTCGGAGGGAGACAGTTTGGTCTCCCGGAGGGAGACAAATGTTGTCTCCCGGAGGGAGACAAAGGTTGTCTCCCGGAGAGAGACAAATGTTGTCTCCCGGAGAGAGACAAAGGTTGTCTCCCGGAGGGAGACAAATGTTGTCTCCCGGAGGGAGACAAAGGTTGTCTCCCGGAGGGAGACAAAGGTTGTCTCCCGGAGGGAGACAAATGTTGTCTCCCGGAGGGAGACAAAGGTTGTCTCCCGGAGGGAGACAAAGGTTGTCTCCCAGAGGGAGACAAATGTTGTCTCCCGGAGGGAGACAAAGGTTGTCTCCCGGAGGAAGACAAATGTTGTCTCCCGGAGGGAGACAAATGTTGTCTCCCGGAGGGAGACAAATGTTGTCTCTCGGAAGGAGACAAATGTTGTCTCCCGGAGGGAGACAAATGTTGTCTCTCGGAAGGAGACAAATGTTGTCTCCCGGAGGGAGACAAATGTTGTCTCCCGGAGGGAGACAAATGTTGTCTCTCGGAAGGAGACAGGTTATCTCCCGCAGGGAGACAAAGGTTGTCTCTCGGAGGGAGACAAATGTTGTCTCCCGCAGGGAGACAAAGGTTGTCTCCCGGAGGGAGACAAATGTTGTCTCCCGGAGGGAGACAAATGTTGTCTCCCTGAGGGAGACAAATGTTGTCCCCCGGAGGGAGACAAATGTTGTCTCTCGGAAGGAGACAAATGTTGTCTCCCTGCGGGAGACAAATGTTGTCTCCCCTAGGGAGACAAATGTTGTCTCCCGGAGGGAGACAAAGGTTGTCTCCCGGAAGGAGATTAATGTTGTCTCCCGGAGGGAGACAAAGGTTGTCTCCCGGAAGGAGACAAATGTTGTCTCCTGGAGGGAGACAAAGGTTGTCTCCCAGAGGGAGACAAAGGTTGTCTCCCGGAGAGAGACAAAGGTTGTCTCCCGGAGAGAGACAAAGGTTGTCTCCCGGAGGGAGACAAATGTTGTCTCCCGGAGGGAGACAAAGGTTGTCTCCCGGAGGGAGACAAAGGTTGTCTCCCGGAGGGAGACAAATGTTGTCTCTCGGAAGGAGACAGGTTATCTCCCGCAGGGAGACAAAGGTTGTCTCCCGGAGGGAGACAAATGTTGTCTCCCGGAGGGAGACAAATGTTGTCTCCCTGAGGGAGACAAATGTTGTCTCCCGGAGGGAGACAAAGGTTGTCTCCCGGAGGGAGACAAATGTTGTCTCCCGGAGGGAGACAAATGTTGTCTCCCGGAGGGAGACAAATGTTGTCTCTCGGAAGGAGACAGGTTGTCTCCCGGAGGGAGACAAAGGTTGTCTCTCGGAGGGAGACAAATATTGTCTCCCGGAGGGAGACAAATGTTGTCTCCCGGAGGGAGACAAATGTTGTCTCTCGGAGGGAGACAGTTGGGTCTCCCGGAGGGAGACAAATGTTGTCTCCCGGAGGGAGACAAATGTTGTCTCTCGGAGGGAGACAAATGTTGTCTCCCGGAGGGAGACAAATGTTGTCTCTCGGAAGGAGACAGGTTGTCTCCCGGAGGGAGACAAAGGTTGTCTCTTGGAGGGAGACAAATGTTGTCTCCCGGAGGGAGACAAATGTTGTCTCCCTGCGGGAGACAAATGTTGTCTCCCGAAGGGAGACAAAGGTTGTCTCTCGGAGGGAGACAAATGTTGTCTCCCGGAGGGAGACAAAGGTTGTCTCCCGGAAGGAGACAAATGTTGTCTCCCGGAGGGAGACAAAGGTTGTCCCTCGGAGGGAGACAAATGTTGTCTCCCGGAGGGAGACAAATGTTGTCTCCCGGAGGGAGACAAATGTTGTCTCTCGGAGGGAGACAGTTTGGTCTCCCGGAGGGAGACAAATGTTGTCTCCCGGAGGGAGACAAAGGTTGTCTCCCGGAGAGAGACAAATGTTGTCTCCCGGAGAGAGACAAAGGTTGTCTCCCGGAGGGAGACAAATGTTGTCTCCCGGAGGGAGACAAAGGTTGTCTCCCGGAGGGAGACAAAGGTTGTCTCCCGGAGGGAGACAAAGGTTGTCTCCCAGAGGGAGACAAATGTTGTCTCCCGGAGGGAGACAAAGGTTGTCTCCCGGAGGAAGACAAATGTTGTCTCCCGGAGGGAGACAAATGTTGTCTCCCGGAGGGAGACAAATGTTGTCTCTCGGAAGGAGACAAATGTTGTCTCCCGGAGGGAGACAAATGTTGTCTCCCGGAGGGAGACAAATGTTGTCTCTCGGAAGGAGACAGGTTATCTCCCGCAGGGAGACAAAGGTTGTCTCTCGGAGGGAGACAAATGTTGTCTCCCGCAGGGAGACAAAGGTTGTCTCCCGGAGGGAGACAAATGTTGTCTCCCGGAGGGAGACAAATGTTGTCTCCCTGAGGGAGACAAATGTTGTCCCCCGGAGGGAGACAAATGTTGTCTCTCGGAAGGAGACAAATGTTGTCTCCCTGCGGGAGACAAATGTTGTCTCCCCTAGGGAGACAAATGTTGTCTCCCGGAGGGAGACAAAGGTTGTCTCCCGGAAGGAGATTAATGTTGTCTCCCGCAGGGAGACAAAGGTTGTCTCCCGGAGGGAGACAAATGTTGTCTCCCGGAGGGAGACAAATGTTGTCTCCCTGAGGGAGACAAATGTTGTCCCCCGGAGGGAGACAAATGTTGTCTCTCGGAAGGAGACAGGTTATCTCCCGCAGGGAGACAAAGGTTGTCTCCCGGAGGGAGACAAATGTTGTCTCCCGGAGGGAGACAAATGTTGTCTCCCTGAGGGAGACAAATGTTGTCCCCCGGAGGGAAACAAATGTTGTCTCTCGGAAGGAGACAAAGGTTGTCTCCCTGCGGGAGACAAATGTTGTCTCCCCTAAAATGTTGTCTCCCGGAGGGAGACAAAGGTTGTCTCCCGGAAGGAGATTAATGTTGTCTCCCGGAGGGAGACAAAGGTTGTCTCCCGGAAGGAGACAAATGTTGTCTCCCGGAGGGAGACAAATGTTGTCTCCCAGAGGGAGACAAAGGTTGTCTCTCGGAGAGAGACAAAGGTTGTCTCCCGGAGAGAGACAAAGGTTGTCTCCCGGAGGGAGACAAATGTTGTCTCCCGGAGGGAGACAAAGGTTGTCTCCCGGAGGGAGACAAAGGTTGTCTCCCAGAGGGAGACAAATGTTGTCTCCCGGAGGGAGACAAATGTTGTCTCCCGGAGGGAGACAAATGTTGTCTCCCGGAGGGAGACAAATGTTGTCTCCCGGAGGGAGACAAATGTTGTCTCCCGGAGGGAGACAAATGTTGTCTCCCGGAGGGAGACAAATGTTGTCTCCCTGAGGGAGACAGATGTTGTCCCCCGGAGGGAGACAAATGTTGTCTCCCGGAGGGAGACAAATGTTGTCTCCCGGAGGGAGACAAATGTTGTCTCCCGGAGGGAGAAAAATGTTGTCTCCCTGAGGGAGACAAATGTTGTCCCCCGGAGGGAGACAAATGTTGTCTCTCGGAAGGAGACAAATGTTGTCTCCCGGAGGGAGACAAATGTTGTCTCCCTGCGGGAGACAAATGTTGTCTCCCGGAGGGAGACAAATGTTGTCTCCCGGAGGGAGACAAAGGTTGTCTCCCGGAAGGAGACAAATGTTGTCTCCCGGAGGGAGACAAAGGTTGTCTCCCGGAAGGAGACAAATGTTGTCTCCTGGAGGGAGACAAATGTTGTCTCCCGGAGGGAGACAAATGCTGTCTCTCGGAGGGAGACAGTTTGGTCTCCCGGAAGGAGACAAATGTTGTCTCCCGGAGGGAGACAAATGTTGTCTCTCGGAGGGAGACAAATGTTGTCTCCCGGAGGGAGACAAATGTTGTCTCCCGGAGGGAGAAAAATGTTGTCTCCCTGAGGGAGACAAATGTTGTCCCCCGGAGGGAGACAAATGTTGTCTCTCGGAAGGAGACAAATGTTGTCTCCCGGAGGGAGACAAATGTTGTCTCCCTGCGGGAGACAAATGTTGTCTCCCGGAGGGAGACAAATGTTGTCTCCCGGAGGGAGACAAAGGTTGTCTCCCGGAAGGAGACAAATGTTGTCTCCCGGAGGGAGACAAAGGTTGTCTCCCGGAAGGAGACAAATGTTGTCTCCTGGAGGGAGACAAATTTTGTCTCCCGGAGGGAGACAAATGCTGTCTCTCGGAGGGAGACAGTTTGGTCTCCCGGAAGGAGACAAATGTTGTCTCCCGGAGGGAGACAAATGTTGTCTCTCGGAGGGAGACAAATGTTGTCTCCCTGAGGGAGACAAATGTTGTCCCCCGGAGGGAGACAAATGTTGTCTCCCTGCGGGAGACAAATGTTGTCTCCCGGAGGGAGACAAATGTTGTCTCCCGGAGGGAGACAAAGGTTGTCTCCCGGAAGGAGACAAATGTTGTCTCCCGGAGGGAGACAAAGGTTGTCTCCCGGAAGGAGACAAATGTTGTCTCCCGGAGGGAGACAAATGTTGTCTCCCGGAGGGAGACAAATGTTGTCTCCCTGAGGGAGACAAATGTTGTCCCCCGGAGGGAGACAAATGTTGTCTCTCGGAAGGAGACAAATGTTGTCTCCCGGAGCGAGACAAATGTTGTCTCCCTGCGGGAGACAAATGTTGTCTCCCGGAGGGAGACAAATGTTGTCTCCCGGAGGGAGACAAAGGTTGTCTCCCGGAATGAGACAAATGTTGTCTCCCGGAGGGAGACAGATGTTGTCTTCCGGAGGGAGACAAATGTTGTCTCCCGGAGGGAGACAAATGTTGTCTCTCGGAGGGAGACAGTTTGGTCTCCCGGAGGGAGACAAATGTTGTCTCTCGGAGGGAGACAAATGTTGTCTCCCGGAGGGAGACAAATGTTGTCTCCCGGAGGGAGACAAATGTTGTCTCCCGGAGGGAGACAAATGTTGTCTCCCGGAGGGAGACAAAGGTTGACTCCCGGAGGGAGACAAATGTTGTCTCCCGGAGGGAGACAAATGTTGTCTCCCGGAGGGAGACAAATGTTGTCTCTCGGAGGGAGACAAAGGTTGTCTCCCGGAGGGAGACAAAGGTTGTCTCCCAGAGGGAGACAAATGTTGTCTCCCGGAGGGAGACAAATGTTGTCTCCCGGAGGGAGACAAATGTTGTCTCCCGGAGGGAGACAAATGTTGTCTCCCGGAGGGAGACAAATGTTGTCTCCCGGAGGGAGACAAATGTTGTCTCCCTGAGGGAGACAGATGTTGTCCCCCGGAGGGAGACAAATGTTGTCTCCCGGAGGGAGACAAATGTTGTCTCCCGGAGGGAGACAAATGTTGTCTCCCGGAGGGAGAAAAATGTTGTCTCCCTGAGGGAGACAAATGTTGTCCCCCGGAGGGAGACAAATGTTGTCTCTCGGAAGGAGACAAATGTTGTCTCCCGGAGGGAGACAAATGTTGTCTCCCTGCGGGAGACAAATGTTGTCTCCCGGAGGGAGACAAATGTTGTCTCCCGGAGGGAGACAAAGGTTGTCTCCCGGAAGGAGACAAATGTTGTCTCCCGGAGGGAGACAAAGGTTGTCTCCCGGAAGGAGACAAATGTTGTCTCCTGGAGGGAGACAAATGTTGTCTCCCGGAGGGAGACAAATGCTGTCTCTCGGAGGGAGACAGTTTGGTCTCCCGGAAGGAGACAAATGTTGTCTCCCGGAGGGAGACAAATGTTGTCTCTCGGAGGGAGACAAATGTTGTCTCCCGGAGGGAGACAAATGTTGTCTCCCGGAGGGAGAAAAATGTTGTCTCCCTGAGGGAGACAAATGTTGTCCCCCGGAGGGAGACAAATGTTGTCTCTCGGAAGGAGACAAATGTTGTCTCCCGGAGGGAGACAAAGGTTGTCTCCCGGAAGGAGACAAATGTTGTCTCCCGGAGGGAGACAAAGGTTGTCTCCCGGAAGGAGACAAATGTTGTCTCCTGGAGGGAGACAAATGTTGTCTCCCGGAGGGAGACAAATGCTGTCTCTCGGAGGGAGACAGTTTGGTCTCCTGGAAGGAGACAAATGTTGTCTCCCGGAGGGAGACAAATGTTGTCTCTCGGAGGGAGACAAATGTTGTCTCCCTGAGGGAGACAAATGTTGTCCCCCGGAGGGAGACAAATGTTGTCTCCCTGCGGGAGACAAATGTTGTCTCCCGGAATGAGACAAATGTTGTCTCCCGGAGGGAGACAGATGTTGTCTTCCGGAGGGAGACAAATGTTGTCTCCCGGAGGGAGACAAATGTTGTCTCTCGGAGGGAGACAGTTTGGTCTCCCGGAGGGAGACAAATGTTGTCTCTCGGAGGGAGACAAATGTTGTCTCCCGGAGGGAGACAAATGTTGTCTCCCGGAGGGAGACAAATGTTGTCTCCCGGAGGGAGACAAATGTTGTCTCCCGGAGGGAGACAAAGGTTGACTCCCGGAGGGAGACAAATGTTGTCTCCCGGAGGGAGACAAATGTTGTCTCCCGGAGGGAGACAAATGTTGTCTCTCGGAGGGAGACAAATGTTGTCTCCCGGAGGGAGACAAATGTTGTCTCTCGGAGGGAGACAAATGTTGTCTCCCGGAGGGAGACAAATGTTGTCTCCCGGAGGGAGACAAATGTTGTCTCCCGGAGGGAGACAAATGTTGTTTCCCGGAGGGAGACAAATGTTGTCTCCCGGAGGGAGACAAAGGTTGTCTCCCGGGGGAGACAAATGTTGTCTCCCGGAGGGAGACAAATGTTGTCTCTCGGAGGGAGACAAATTATGTCTCTCGGAAGGAGACAAATGTTGTCTTCCGGAGGGAGACAAAGGTTGTCTCCCGGAGGGAGACAAATGTTGTCTCCCGGAGGGGGACAAATGTTGTCTCCCGGAGGGAGACAAATGTTGTCTCCCGGAGGGAGACAAATGTTGTCTCTCGGAGCGAGACAGTTTGGTCTCCCGGAGGGAGACAGGTTGTCTTCCGGAGGGAGATGGAGGGTGTCCCCCTCTGGTAGTCAAAACCTGTCTCCTTCTGGTAGACAAATACTTTCTCCATCTTGTAGACAAAACCTGTCTCCCTCTGATAGACAAAGCTTGTCTCCCTCAAGTAGACATAACATGTGTCCTTCTGGTAGACAAAGCCTGTCTAGCTTTTGTAGACAAAACCTGTCTCCCTCTGGTCGGTCAAAAACTGTCTCCCTCTGGTAGACAAAACCTGTCTCTCTCAGGTAGACAAAACATGTCTCCCTCAGGTCGATAAAACCTGTCTCCCTCCGGTTGACAGCCTTCTCCCTCTGGTAGACAAAACCTGTCTCCCTCTGGTAGACAAAACTTGTTAGCCTCTGGTGGACAAAATATGTCTCCCTCTGGTAGACAAAACCATTCTCCCTCTTGTAAGCAAAAACATGTCTCTCTCTGGTAGACAAAATTTGTCTCCCTCTGGTACACAAAACCTGTCTCCCTCTGGTAGACAAAAAGTGTCTCCCTCCGGTAGACAACCTGTCTCCCTCTGGTAGACAATACTTGTCTCCCTCCGGTAGAGAAAAACCTGTTTCCTTTGGTGGCCAAACATGTCTATCTCTGGTTGACGAAACCTCTCTCCATCTCGTAGATAAAACTGTTCTCTTTCTGGTACACAAAACCTGTCTACTCTGATAGACAAACCATGTCTCCCTCTGGTAGACAAAACCTGTCTCCCTCTAGTAGAAAAAAACATGTTTCCCGCCTTTAGACAGCCTGTCTCCCTCTGGTAGAAAAATCCTTTCTCCTCTGGTAGAAAAATCCTTTCTCCATCTGGTGGACAAAACCTGTCTCCCTCTGGTAGACAAGACCTGTCTATCTCTGGTAGACAAAACCTCTTTCCCTCTCGTAGACAAAACCTGTCCCCCTCTGGTACACAAAACCTGTCTACCTCTGGTAGACAAAACTTGTCTTCCTCTGGTAGACAGCCTTTCTTCCTCTGGTAGACATTACATGTCTCCCTCTGCTAAACAAAATTTGTCTCCCTCTGGCAGACAAAACCTCTCTTGCTCTGTTAGACAAAACCTGTCTCCTTCTGGTAGACAAAAGTTGTCCTCCTCTGGTAGACAAAACTAGTTTTCCGCCGGTATATAGCCTGTCTCCCTCTGGTAGACAAACCTGTCTATCTCCTTTACAAAAAGCCTGTCTCCCTCTGGTAGACAATAGCTGTCTCCCTCTGGTAGACAAAACCTGTCTCCCTCTGGTTGGTCCATAACTGTCTCCCTCTGGAGGAGAAAATTGTCTCCCTCTGGTAAAAAAAACTGTCTCCTTCTGGTAGATGAAACCTGTCTCCCTCTGGTAGACAAAACCTGTCTCCCCCTGGTAGACCATACCTGTCTCCCTCTGGTAGATAAAATCTGTCTCCGGATGCTGTATTGCTGCTTTTAATCACATCAGTTGTACTGTTCTATAGTATGCTCCCCCTGAACGCTATCGAATTTGTACGAAAAGACGCAGTGGATGCCTTTGGGAAGAGTGAGAACATCTTTGATTCTCAGATTGTAATTAATTTCTTTCCTTGTGAATAAATCCCATAAGAAAGAAGGGTTTTCATGATTAAGCGATTTGTAGACTTCAATCATCAGTTTCTGCAAGTTCTGAACGTGAACAGTTTTCTCTTCATTTCTAATGAGCAGTTCATCGAATGAAGCGTCGAAGTCTTTCAATAGGATACGAAGTGCTTGTTAATGAACCCTTTTAATTTCTTTATTAGCAGTTCTTCCACAAAACATCCAAATGAGGGGGCAGTACCTGAAGTTTGACATGACAAATGAATTATAAAGCAATTTACATCTTTTTATATCCATATAAAAATTACAATACATGCTACATCTACGTTCTACTATACTTTCTAATTACTCTACAACAATACAACACAACAGGGACAAGACCACAAGGAGCAAAAGACAATGACTACCCTGTGGCCGTTAACATAAAGACATGCAAAAAAACAATTAGTAAACTAAGATTAGATACTAACACATAATGGAATCTGTTCCACATTGGATGTCAGGCCAGCATAGACGCGTGATGGGAAACGTTATGCTGTTGGGTCAGGGTTGAGTTAACGATATCATAGGTCAGAAATAATAGCGATTTGGAAAGAGAATTTCGTTGACCCTTTTTGTGCTTAACATCAAATGTGAAACAGATTTACAAAAGAAAAAGGGAAAAACGTAAATAGTGGCTGTGTGGTGTAAAACAAAAGTTTAAACTTATCCAAGCCGACCGGTTTTGTGGATGAAATTAAGAGTGAGTTCGAGCAAAAGTTTATTTACGTCATCAGGAAGCTCTTTATTACCATACAATAAGTATTGTACCAGAACGTTGTTTGGAAGGGTATTGATTTGGACAAATGGTCGTAACAATTCCGAAACTCCAGCGAGAAGATCTCGTCGTTGAATGTGAAATGAAGGGCAAAGCAACAAGAAGTGCTCCGTATCCTCAATGCCATCATTCGTTGGGCACATTGGGTTCACCGTATCGCTAAAGTTGTGGTTGAATTTGTGAAGATTTAATTTACTGAGACCGACCCTTAATTGAAAAAGATAGCCTAAGCCTATTGGGTCATGAATGCAAAAGATAGACTTTGCAGGGGGGGGGCGAATTTTTGACAAAAGCTTTGCTTTAAACACAGCGACAGAAGGTGCAAGCCTGATTTCTAGGTCAAGTTTATTCCATTCACAAATGCAATTAGGATAGAAGCTTGATAAAAATTTCTCTGTCCTTGCCTTTATTCGCCCAATAACATCCCGGTTACGTAGTGAGTAATTTGACTGTTGAAGTGGTGGGATTGGTTCTTTCGTGTACAATGGGGTGAGGTTATTTATAATCTTATAGAACAGGGTAAGGCGTCTGCTCCACCTTCGGGAACTTAATGATTCCCAGCCAAGCTCTGCGTACAGTTTTTCCCGTGATGTTCGCCTCCATGTTCCTGATACAGCAAGAGCAGCCGAATATTGAACAGATTCTACTTTTTCCATTAAATTTGATAAGGCGATGTTTTGACTGAATTCGCATACTTACATTTGGGTGAGTCAATGATATTAGCAGCCCTTGATAGGGCACTAACATTTCTGTTAGCTTTAAGACAGAGAGATTTCACGTGGTCATCAAACTTCGGCTTGGAGTCAATAATGACGCCCAGTAATTTGACTTGCTGAACGGTTGTAATTACCATCTCAGGCAGTCTATCTGATGGAGACAGGCAGACTACAAGAGTGTTGTTACAGTAGACTGGTGGTCTTCCTCTGGTATATTGAATTTCTTTCTCTGGTAGACTTTTACATCCGCCTTTTTCGTGGATTTAAAGATTTGAAACCTATGCTCGCTGACACCCAATAACAACAATTCACTTTTGCTGGCATTGAAACTAAGTTTATTGATCCTCATCCAACTCGATACGTTTTCCAATTCGCTCCTCAACTCTGCTCGAAGTCCATTTACGTTTTTTGATGCAATATTTACACTTGTTTCATCGGCATACATATTGGGGATCAAATATGGTATAGAAATAGCACATGCAAGAAACGATACATAGTCTCAGTGCTTGGCCTTTCAAAGTGATGCTATCATCAGTGTTTGACTAACTAATCCAAAGCAAACCTACAGAATATAAAAATGTTGCTAAGTAAATTGCATATTGGTTTGGTTAGTCACAGACTGACGATAACATAGGTTTCGAAGGTCTCAGTGTGGCAATGCATCTGCTATATCTATACCATATTTCATTGTACAACGTTTATCAAGTATTTCTATACACAGAATCCTAATTGTGCAACAACAGCAGCAACAACAACCGTTCTGGGAACATACTATGTTAAGAAAATCTAGTCATATTTCGCAATCCAACCTGGCAGTCAACACAAATAGTGAACATAGATCAAGAATTTGCAGTAAATTCAATAGTTCCTGTTGGAATTGATCTTTTAACGCTGATAAATTCATGTTTTTATGCATATTTTTTCTCAAAATCCTCCTAAAGTACACATTTGAATCACAAAAGATCCAACAAGGGAGCAAAATTTTCTGACAAATGGTCTCCAGCCTCCCATTGGCTTCAGCCCTGGTTGACCTAGAGCAAAGAAAAATCAAACTACCGAGAAAGTGTAAGACACAGAGTCCTTATTGTGCGCCCAATGAGATTCTAGGAACCAAATTAAATTGAAATGGATTTAAAAAAATGCAAGTGCAGGGCTATTGGCTCATGAGCAAAGGAAAGTGTAACTCAGGCCCCGTCCACACGTATACGTTTACGTTTTGTAAACGCATAGGATGTTTTCCGTCCACACTGATCCTCTAATCGTTTATGGAGCCTTTTAGCCTGTCCACACGTAAACGCCAAAACAATGGGAAATGAATGATGAGCATGAAATCTATGACGTCATCGTTTACAAAAGTATGCGTTTACGACCGTCCACACGAAAACGCAAAAACAGTGTTTTCAAAAAAACTGCGAATGACTGGTGAATATGAAGTCTGTGACGTAACCGTTTACGAAAGTATGCGTTTACGACCGTCCACACGGAGACGTGAAAACAGCGTTTTCAAAAGTATCCACTTTGGAAAGCGTTTTCGAATGTATGCGTTTAGGATAACTTGAAACGCCGTTTACGTGTGGACGCAAGGTGTACACGTATAAAAATGTATGCTTTTACAGACGTAAACGTCTACGTGTGGACGGGGCCTTATTTTTTATCGATCAGATACTTGATCCCAAATCAAACAGAGACAGGTCAAAGGATTGTTTATAATCAATGAGGGTCATGCCTCCCTGATTAACACGTTGTTTGTAAACTACATACCAGAATATCTCTGATCTCAGTACTGGTACCGTGAGGCTTTATATTCATCTATTGGCAGGCTGTTTACTGATAGCGGGCATCTGAAAGGCCGAAGAAGACAACGGTAAGTGACTGTTTATCAGTTTGAAATTGATATGCTTGTAAATACGTTATTGAGTAATAAAAAGCATGATCCTCCTCAAATTTCGGGAAAGTCTCGCTCAGATAGAATAGGGAATTATGCTTTAATAAGAGTCGAAGATGTCCCACAAAACTGACCTTTGTGTTTCTCTGAGACTACCTACTTGATCGATATGCATGTGCACATTAGATAAAGGATGGCTATCTTAGCAACTTGGGCAAAGTTCTCGCTCAGCTAGGATAGGGAACACTAACAAAAGTTGAAGCTTTCCCACAAAACTGATCTGTGTGTTTCGCTTTAACTGGCAAAATACATGTATAAAAATCTCATTGTATTAAAGAAAACATGGCTCTCCTAAAAAATTGGTATGGTTTCTGTGGAGAGGTATTTCTCAGATAGAATATGGAATTATGCTTCGATGGGACAAAGATATCTCCAGGAAAAGATTTTCAATAACCAATACTTAGTTATACTAAAAATAAGTTCCAAATTGATACCATCGTACGAGTTTGCGAAAGTATGAACCTCCTAGTAAAATGGGCTCAGTTTTCGTGGAGGGGTGCTGCTCAGATAATATATGGAGTTATGCTTCAAGAAGACAAGCATTTTCCGAGGAAAAGAATTCGTAAATCAACTTTTGGTTTTGCTAAACGTAATTTCCAAACAGATATGCTCCTACACATCCTATTTAGCTTCTTTCTTTTTTACATTCCAATCAAAATCTACAATACGAATTTACTAGTTACACCATTTACAGAATACTTAACGACACTACGAGGACGACGCCACTGGGTGCAAAATACCATGGCTACCCCTTCGCATCATAAAAAGCTAAGACGATTTACAAGTGAATTACGAAAGGAATATAATTACAAGACATGAAAAAGAAGCACACAGCACTATACTCTGTCTCAAGCTAGATATCAGGTGAATATCAGGTGAAAAATGTCCGCGCATAATAGCAGACAAGATGTTTGCTGCGTTATGAGTATTGCGTTATGAGTGTTTGCTGCGTTTTCACAGATCTCACCTCATATGTAATTCGAGACAGACATTACATATGACAGTAAACTAAATAATTGTTGGCTTACTAAGGGGGATCGGATCGAGCTGCTTTATTCAAGGCGACCAGTACTATATATAAAGCGTATTGTTAACTCAATGATGCGTCTATTGAGATTGTTTGGAAAATTCTTATCGCTGTACAGTAAAATTTGCTACAGAACATTATTTGCAAGATCTGCAGATCCATATGGTTGTAAAAAATGTACATTCCAGCGAAGAGATCAGTCCTATTGAGTTCAGGTTAGCATGGATTTCGTTGCAAAATGAATATGGATCTCACTAAGAAGCGTCTCTTACATAGGATAAGGAGCTATGCTCGATAAGGACGAAAATTTCTAGCATCCAGACACTCTCTCTTACCCTGCGCGCAGACTCATGATTACATAATTCGGAAACCATAGATGCTGTTTATCCTCATACAGTATACGTCTGCACTTAAAAAACAACGACAGTTAACAACATTTCTTACGTCGTTGCTAAAAATCACAAGCTGGAAGAAAACACACTGATGACTGCCTGCATTTAAGGCATCGCAAGGAGGCAGATGAGCCTTTTTTCTCTTTTTTAACGGTGAATCAAGAAAAAGTTTTAACGTTTGGTTGGCTGTCGAATGAAAAGTGCCTGGTTGATGTTCAAAACTAAACTTTTAATCTATAAGTCAGAAGCTAACTTAAATGTGAAAATTTTGTTGCTGTAATCACTCAGCATTTAGACTAAGAAATTAGCAAAATCCTGTCACGGGGTTGGTATGGGAACAAGAATTCCAATATCGATTCTGGTCCATGATTTACTTGCGATTGAAAATTCCAATCTTACGTCTGTAACAGACCATTGCATTGAATTGAATTTATATTTCAATGGCAAGTAAGCTATGAACCAGAATGAACATGGAATTCTCGTTGCCATAAAAACCTCTTACCACCATTTTTCTAATTTCTGGGTTTGAAAGATGTGGGGCTTTACAAAACAAATTTCACATCTAAGTTACTCTCTAACTAATCAGTTAACGTTTCAGTTTCGAATATCGGCTACGTACTTTTTATCTCACAGTCCACTATACCCTTTAACTTTTTTCCCTCATCCGGCAATCAAGAACAGAATACGTCATGTTTCCTGCTATTTTGTACTTGAAAACATACCCTGGGTACCAGACTCTCTCCAAAAGAAAATCTCAATTTTCTTTCAGAGAGAGTCTGGTACCCAGGGTATTGAAAACATTGATTTTCAGATTAGGCACAAAAATTGCATAGGAATCCGCTTAAAAAAATCAATTTTAACAAGAAACTTGGCATAGGACCTAATATTCCTACATTTGGAGACAGACTACTAATGAAAATCATCCTTACAGGTTAAGTAACACAAACAAAGGAACACAAACAAAGGAACACAAACAAAGGAACAATGAAGCTGTGTTTAGTGTTTTTGCTGGCCATTGGCCTAGCAATAGTTTCTGCTATGCCAATCGATAACCAAGAAGGTGACAACCAAGCTCCAATCGTCAATGATGAAGCACAAGAAGGAGAAAAGAGAAATGACGTAATGGCCGCAAAACAACCAAAAGAAGAAGGTAATGAATTTAGACTACAGAAACCTGCGTGCTGAGCTTACTTTCCACTCCAAAGGAGAGCCAATACTCCTTCGCAACGGAACAATGCAAAGCAGAAACTGCGTACTACGACGTCATTGAAAAATCTGTGATAAAGACTTGTTTGGCTACATAAACTTATTGAAATGATAAATCAAGTGTGTAAGGCCCAAGGAAGGAAATATCTAGTTTTGCCTAGTGTCGGGATCTGTAGCAGGGAGCTAGGGGGCTCAAGATTACAAATTTTCGCTCATGCGTTTTCAGTTTCTGCTCTGCCCGAAATGGTAAATACTATGATCGATCTAACAATACCTCGAATGAGATCAACTCAAGGTCAAAGTAAGCGAAATGAAACACGATACAATCAGTCAGGGAGTTTTTGGCTTTCTGTGTTTTGTAAGGGTTCCCACAAGAACCTCATCAGTCTCTTTTTCAAAGTTTATTCCTTTTATAAGAAACAGTACAGCCTGATCCGAAAAAATGAGTTTCTTATAAGCAGGTTTTGACTGTAATATTATTCTATGAAACTTTTTGAACGATTTTAACCATGTACTCCATTCTCGAAAGATTCATTGTTAAGTGTTGAATTGCCAATAAAATTTCTTGACCTGGGTGCTAAATTCGAAGCATCATTTTTGTTCGTCATTATAATTTCATATTCGTTTCTCATCATTTTTACAAGGAAACCTCTTGAGTCGGAGAGGACTGCTTTACAGGGGGTCACGCAAAAATATGGAATGCTATTAAGCATGAAGAGATCGACTAAAAGTTGCATTTATTTCTACTATCTACAAAATGGAAAACTTATAAAGTCAGGCCGAGTAAGGCAAATTACTCTACAGCATCAAAGGGTCTGTTTCGGTCAGCATGCTAGGCGAGTGTCATCTTTCTCTTGGTATTTGTTGTTTTTACTTTTATGACCCATTAAGATGGTGGCCAAAAACTCCCGCAAAGCATGCTGGTTGAAGCCGATCCTTAAAGTAAATATTCAATACTTTAGATGACGAAGAAGATGATGATGGAGACAAGAAAGCAAAAACTGGCGACGGCGAAAAGAAAGCAAAGAAACAGGGAAAAGAAAAATTCGAAAAACAAGTCGCTCCTCCAGAGCAGATTCCACCTCCACAACCACCACCTCAACAGCCTCCACCACCACAACAACAACCACAGCCTCAACCTAAGAAAGATGACGACGATGACGATGATGACGATGATGATGATGATGATGATGATGACGAGGATGATGATGAGGGCGAGAAGACCGAAAAGAAGGACAGCAAAGATAACAAGAAAGATGAGAAGGAGGCCGAGGAAGAAGAAGCTGAGGGGTAAGTTGCAATTAAGATTCAATGAAAGAGCGAAAAAAATTCCTGTTTCACAAATTCATACCATCTAGAGTCCTTTTGACGTTGTTATTGCCATCACTATTATTTTTCCTTATTGACAGACTGATGGACACGCAAACGACTCATGGCCTTTCACATTGCAAACTGGGAGGCAGATTTCCCCTATCAAAAGCATGACTATTATTTTGGAAGCCATAGCAACAGTCCAGTGCTCAAGGCAATGGCAGATGGGCCTAAGTTGCCGGCTGGAACCTCCAATGCTAAAACATCTAAAAATTCAGATTTTCAGTGATAAACATGCCACGAGCAAAAGCTGCAAGCATCCAGATGAATGTTTCCTCAATCCAAGGATCAACAAACTTTTCATTGTGAACAAGGAGTTCCTTGTTATTTGAGGCCAATTACCTCAACAAGTCCCAGTTTGAGCAAAAGTAAAAAATATTATTGTCGTTGTTGATGCTGTTGCGATAACTGGGACTATGTCGTAAGTCAAAGGCCTCCGTTCACACAAAAACGGTGCATTGCTTGTAGGCAGATTTTGAAAACGGTTGATTATGAAAACGGAAATCTAGCGGGCGGCAGATTTTGAAAAACGTCATCATGTGAAAACTCGAAAACGATGAAAACGGAATATTTTTCGACGCTTTCAAATGGAGGCTGATCGATTCTTCAGGCGCATGTACCTTACTTTGGCATAAGATTCTTGAAGAGATTCCAATAGTTTGTCACTATAAAAATTCCCACCGTTTCAAATGGTGCCGGCATTGTGTGAACGCTGGCTTAAATTTTGCTGCCGTCACAATTTTGCAAATATGGCGGCATTGCTTGGACGTAGTCTAATTCATCGTATTGCAATATTTTCATTTAGCCGAAACTTTGTAGATCAGAAACTACTATCGCCACTTCAATTTCATGACAAGAAACAGAACAATCATGACATGACAGTTGACTTGACTTTGACTTTTTAGAAACCAACGACATGGACTCGTACACGGAGACATTAGATTCGGACATGGTGTTGGTCACCATGGATATGGTCATTACAGCGTCGGTCACCATGGATATGGTCACCATGGTGTTGATCATCATCACGGGGGACTCGTTGTGTCTCAACCATTGGCACCAGTCAATGAGCATTTAGTAACAGAACCTATTCATCATCGCGTGCCAGTGCCTGTTGTACACCATGTTCATCATGGTGGTCATCATGGCGGTCACTATGGCGGTCACCATGGATACGGCGGTCACCATGGCTTCGTAGGACATCATGTAGGACATCATAGAGCCCATCACACTCACACACATAATGTCAAACATGTCCATCATCAACATGCACCAGAACCAGCACGTGTTTATCACGTGTTACATGATGGTCATCATAACCAAGGACATCATGTTCAATACGGCCACCACTAAATGTCATCTTGGAGGAGACACCTGCCACAACATCTTAACCAATTGATTCACTGTACCTAAGAGCACAACATTGAAGGCAGAAACTCTTTAATGTCATTTAATGCAAGACACCACCAAAAGCAACCTGTTCCTTTCCAGTCACTAGCTTCATGACGAATACCAGACTCCAGAATATTAAGTCTAGAAATGGACGTATACGTATAAACTCATATTAATGACGTAAAATGTAAATTGGACATATGTTATTGCTGCGAAGCAGCATTATTTTCTTGCGCAATAATTGTGCAATCGAGTCCCTTCACTTGTTTGTTTATCTGTCTGTCTGTCTATCGGTCTGTCGTCATTTGACAACAAGTTTTGTCCCTGTGGTCAGCGGCTGTATGGTCAGCGGCTTTTGAATGGGCATTGCAAAAAAAGCTTTGTTATTCGTTCAATGATGACAGGAAAATCTTTTCATATGTCAGTGGCATTAGGAGCAGAGCGTTCTTAATCAGTTTGCTTTCTTGTACAGATTGAGGCCCCTTCTACACGTGTTCGTTCAAGTTTTGTAAACGCATAGAATGTGTTTCATCCACACTGATCCACTAATCGTTTATGAAGCGTTTAGCTTTTCCACATCTAAACACCATATCAATGGGAAATGAATCATGAGCATGAGGTCTATGACGTCATAGTTTATAAACGTATCCGTTTACGACCGTCCACATGCAAACGCAAAACAGTGTTTTCAAAAAAACTGAAAACGAATGCTGAATATGAAGTCTGTGACGTAACGACCTTCCACACAGAGACGTGAAAACAGCTTTTTCGAATGTATGCTCTTACGATAACTTAAAACAAAGGACAAGTCCGGGTTTGAAAAAATTATTGTTAAAAAGCAATCTTACTAACTGCTGAACACCAGTCGTCAGTTCATTCCAAGTGTTCATGCCTCGAAATTTCATAAATTCGACGGTTAATCTTTGTAAGTTAGGCCAAATATCGTCGCCATTTTGTATTTTGGACGAGTGTGAGAAGGCACGATAAGGGGGCTAGCAATGGGGGTGGTATAATATCAACACATTTGGCAGCCTCGTTCAGGTCAATGTGAAGTGATGTCATACAAAATGATGTCATTTCACACCTCTTAGCAGATTGAAATATGTAGTTTCGCAGATTAAAAGAAAAAAAAGTCGAAAGAAAGCACTACACGCCATTCACAACAATGTAATCTCTTGAATAATCAACTATTATACCAACGCTGAACTTGTCCTTTAAATCACCGTTTACGTGTGGACGCAAGGTGGTGTAAACGTATAAGAAAGTATGCGTTTACAGACTCAATACGTATACGTGTGTACTGGGCCCAAATTTATGTTACAGAGTTACAGACCCAGGGTCGAAGCCAATGGGGAGGGCCGGGAGGCGGAGTGCCCCCCCCCCAGGAGACCATTTGTCGGAAAATGTTGCTCTCTTGTCGGAATTTTTGTGATTTAAATGACTAGTTCTGGAGGATTTTGAGGAGAAATAATGCATAAAACATGAATTCATAAGCGTTAAAACATGAATTCCAGCAGAAATTATTGAATTTATGGCAAATTTTTTAATGGTATTCATTAATCGTGTAGATGTCAAGGTTGGATTGTGAAATGTGGCCAAAAAGAGTCCTCGCGGAGGAGATTAAGTGAAGCCAGTCACGGCACTCTCTGACTAATTGACGATATAGCGATATAACTGACGCTTGACTTTTGACTTGAAAAATTCTATTTTACTGGACATATATGTTGACACGCTTCAAGTCGGGTGGCATCACAAATGCATTGCAATCAAGGCGCTCTACTTTCTGCTCTGATGAACACAGAAAACCATTTGTCAGAAATCCTTTCCCCTATAGCAACTTATTGACTTCTCTGGAACAAATCGGCTTATCGAAATTCTGTAAAAACTATAGTAGCTTTTACTCATATCGTTGACAATCGACAGATATAGTTAACAAAATTGTTTGCTTTCAAGACTTTCGAGAGGGCTCATTTCAAAATATCTCACTGGTTTCAGAAGAACTTCATTTTCCACTCCGTTTATCTAAGGATTTTCATCAAGCATTTTTACAACTCAATATACATGTTCCTGGACACATACAGAATTACAAGTCAAAAGCTCGGCCATTTTTTTCCGAAATAAAAAAGTACTACCATGATAACGTAACGTCAATAACTGTAAATATGGCCTAGTCTTTTAATTTTCTCGGAGTTGTCACATGGATTTGTCTCATATAGATTTGTCTTACTAACACTTGGATTTGTTACAACTGGATTTGGAATGAAATTTATGAACATGATTATCGTCGCAATCCTTGCTCTTCGATCTAAAAATTTATAAAAATAACGTTCGATCCACGCTCTTTTGATGATGGGTAGCTAAAAGGTCTATGGGGGTGGAAAGATTCTCGTATTGCCTCAATTTGAAATTTCTAACGGTTTTAAAGTAATAACTGATCACATCGAACCATTGCAGTGAACAAAGGCACGGTCTGGTACATGGAGCGCATCATGGATACAATGTACATAATCATGAAGTAAACCACATAAGCCTTGGTGCACATCATGTCTTCGACACTTCAGGGGCAATCCATCATTTCCCAGGACACGGACACCATGGCAGACATCATTACGGACACCACGGTGGATATCATGGTGGACGTTATGCATACGTTGGCCATCATGGACACGGTGGTCACCATAGATACGTCGGTCACCATGGATATGATGGCTATGGACACGGACACGTTGGTCACGCTGCACACGTTGTTCCCGTTAATGTTGTTGTTGGACATGGTGTCCATGGACACGGTCATGGCGTGCATTTAGGTCATCATACCGGACACAGAGTACATTTCGCCGGACACCATGGCGCCCATGCAGAGGGAGCACAGGAGACGGTTGAGGAGCAAAAACAAAATGTAGATGTACAATAAATAAACCATGTTTAGAAGTGACTGTGTCAAGAAACCGTCGAACAACAACTGGGCAGGGATGGCCGTACCTGAAGACTCTGATGCGATCTGATAATTTTGGTTAGATGTTGTAAGCAAAAGAGCATTTTTTGATCAATTCTGTTTAAGTCTGCCTCAATTTAGATATACCATGAAAATACTCGCGAATAAGAGCTATTAAATTGTGTTTTATATGCTTAAATTTGGGTTATCATCGATTTCATATGATATCTAATTTGAGACAGTCTTTAGTTTACAAAAATCATTGCTTTGGGGTTGAGTTGCGGGATTTCAGCAATCTTAACAATGGCAACAAATGAGTATGGAATATTTAACTTGATCTTTGATAATTGGTGCAGCAATAATACATTTATTTTTTCCATTCTGCAATTTCTATCATGTTTAATTCTCGACTGTTACACTATTTTCATCAAAAAAGAGATCTTTAGAATCTTTCTTAAATAGCCCACCCCTCAAATCTCAATTCTACACTTTAACTGCCTCGTTTTTGCTTCAATCTCTTCGTAGAAGTGAGCAACCGATTTCAATGTATTAACCATTAACGTTATTGTGGTGAACAAAGGTTATGTCGCTTCGGCGCATGGTAAGTCTTCTGGGCCTAAAGCAGTTCCTGTGACAATAAAAAGCTTTTGTGCATCGTGTTGCACAGTGCAGTGTTTCCGGACAACTGTGTGAAAGGTGCGATTAGCCAATGACATTGGTGGGATTCTCGTATTGCCTTGCTTCTAAAACGTCAGTCAGGTAATTTAGGCTCGTAACACTCCGGCAGCATGGCAGCATGGTTAGATTCCAATGGAAAGAATCCGTAAAGCACGATGTAGCAAAATAGAAAACCATGGCTTGGAAAAAATCATTCTTTTATGATGAACATTCTAATATTGACAACATCACCGACTTGTGACTTTTAATTAGAAAAATATTATACAGAGTTAACTATATCTTATCTATTTCAGACTAGGTTTATTCTGGCTAAGGCTGTTTGTATTTTGTTTTACGCAATGGCCTTCTGGACAAGTCTAGTTTATTACAGTAACTAGCGCATATTATATGCGTTAACTGTTTTGCTACTTTGAAATTGCATAGCTAGGATAGCTCAATGTGTCCAGGCTCTCGTTCCAGAATGTCTATGTTGTAATCTTTCAATGTTGTGATTTTAGGACTAGCGAATGTTCTTAGTGTCCAATACTGTAATTCTGTTATGTTGTGTTTCTTGAGTATGTTTCGAGCGTGCGTCTGTGTTGTAGATTCTATGCTCTTCAGATAGCTTAGAAACCAAGTCCGTATGGGGCGTGACCATGTCCGGCTCCCCATGATCCCATTGGATGTCCAATTTCATGTCCAGTGCCATGTGCGACACCATGACCGACAGCAATAGGATGGGGGTCGATATGTTCTGGCTGGTGCACGTGATCAATATGGACATTGACCGGCATAGAATGTTGGTGATGTGGATCAAGGTGAAGATGTGGTTCGACGTGGCTGTGGTGGAACCCATGGTGACCGTGGTGACCATGACTCAATGGAAGTCCGACGGCGTGCACCGCATGAGTATGGCCATGGACTGGAATATCAATATTATGTTGACGATGTCCATGTGAAAGTGGAGGTGGGACATGGCATTCTTCGAAGTAATCAGCATTAGGCCAGAAGTACCAAGCGAGGTTACCATCACGGCATTCTAGTTTACCGCAAATGTCTTCATAAGCTTGTTTACCATGTTCAACGGTCTTGCCATTGTATTTACATTGCCTAAGGTTTAAATACATTCATGAGCTTAAGATTTAACGAGAGAAAATAAGTAAGTTCAAAATGGTTAGAATCTTAGGAGCTATTATCACCCAGGGTCCTTTGCAGGCATGTTGAAATTTCAGTCTATCTAAAAATCAAGTCGGCCTTAACGAAAATATCGATCCACACCGTCGAGGTTGAATTGAGAATAAGTCAAGTAAAGTGACATTTGAACCATTGTAGCGTCAATCTATGGGTATGGTTTGGTTGGTAATTCCAAACCTACCAAATTCCGAAAGCTGTCGACTTCGCAGAGATGGAAACATAGCTCCTAATCAAACAAAAAATTCTTCAAAATAACAGAGGTTTCAGACTGGCGACTGTTGCCATTGTATTACAAAATGACTTTGTCCTGAAAAGTTTATCCTTTAACAGCGAGAGTTTTATCAAGTTTTTTGTGTCAGCTTCGCAAGAAACCACTGATTTATCGCAAAGGAAGGTCAGCAAAAAAGGTTACTTCATCATCAGGAGTTCCCTTTTCTCCATTGATATGATCGCCAGACATCCTTCACAGGCTATGCAAAGACCCTTGTTTCCATTACTTATTTAATTGTGGCATTATTGGAGAGCAAAGAAACTACTGTTTTGAAGCAACTACTCTTCTGAATTTCCTGTACCATGAATCAGCGGCCAGTTGTCAGATTAACTCAAACAAGTTCTCGAACTCTAAGTTGGAAACTTCTCAGCGCCACTGTATTAAGTAGCAGACGATTGAAAGACCGCCTTCCCCACAGAAGCCACACTCACACAAGGTATATTCTATTTGGGACACAATGTTTCTCCATCAGTAAAGTCACAGCGTTACTGCTTAAGGTGCGAAAAGAACAACGAAAAAAAGCTTGAAAAATCACGGGATATTTTGATTTCTCAGCATGCTTTTGAATTCTTTGAAATTTAAGCCTGGTTTTCATTAAATCGTAATTCATCGCCGATCATTGTCTTAGAGCATCGGCGATCATCGGCGATGCTGTAAGACAATGATCGGTGATGAATTACGATTTAATGAAAACCAGGCTTTAAGAATCATCAAATCTATCGCAGTTTGTCGGATGTCGATATTCGTGATTGGAAGATCATATGAAAATCGAGAAACTGAACTGAGTTGGGCGACAGGGAAGTGGTACAATGCTACCAGTGGGGTTGTACCTGGTGCAGCATGTGGCCAAAGTGGTGGTACCCGGTACCAAAATAGGAGTGCCGGTTACAATTACAATTTTGTCAATTGATGTTTTTGGAATTCCTAGGAAAAATGTTAGCTTTCAACAGTGCAGAGAGTGACACAGATGCGACAGTGACATGTTCAGGAGTGACGTGGTCTTGCCCACTGGTCTCACGAGAATTTGATAAAGACTTCTTTTCAGAATTCCTAATATTGACCATAAAATGTGCTATGTTAATCATCAGTTACTAGCGCCTTCCCGCAAAATTGGTGGTACCAATACCTTCAATTTGGATTGACCCTAGTACCTTATGGGGATTGGTACCAGTTTCAAAGACTCCCCTGTCACTCCCCTCTGAATTGGTAAATAAAACGGATCGGGGCGAATTAGGATGAATTAGGATACCTGACTTTCATACATTTTGGTTGGTTTTCATTATCAGAAAGTATCCTAATTGATCGTAGGCAAGTATTTCGATGAAATGCGATGAAATACGGGATATAAAAACAATTCTTATACTGTGCTTTGTCAGAGAACCGAGCAAATTCGTGTAAAATTTGTAAAATTTGAGGCATTCTGATTGCCTCGAATTGTTGGCTCAATATTTCAATAAAGATAGTCCACGTTCATATCATACCAGCATAACTTTGATCCATCTGGAAAAGTGTAAAAGCTTCTAAAATGTAACAAATTTGTGACACAAAGTACAAAAGTGCTACGGATTAGCAGGAACGGTGTATTGCTAGGGATCCAAAGGTATTCCGGTACGGTGTAAATGCTGTACCACAAAATCAAATGTCAGTACTTCGGTAGAGGATCATTCTTGCCACAAAAGCAAAAACCACCTTGCTGTAAGTCACGTGCTGATCGGTAGACGACGGGCCGACTGAGTCTCGCCACCGATCGAAATATTTTGCCGTTTTTAAAGCTCTATGGGAATGAGGCCCTCGTTGTAGCGACAACAGCAACAACAATTCAACTCAATGAGATGAGTGTAACTTGAGGGTCGGTATGTGGTGAGGATTCTTCCCATTGTCAGTTTAAGCTTGAATCACAATGGAATTCGTCAAATCTTGCAAATAGCACCGTAACCAAAATGTTCTTGTTGCAACTTTCTCAGTTAACGCATGCTTTTAGAAAAATTGGCTGAGAAGGAATGAAATTGCAAAACAAGATGGCGACTTAAACTTTTTGCGGTGCTGATTCTGTTGGTTTGGAAAATTCGATTCTGAGAATTATAGCGAGGTAAGGAAACGGCAAAAAAGAACACGAATATGTATTTATATCTTAAAAGCAGAGTGAGACAGCTTATGCCATTTTCGTGTGTTAGGCCATTCAAATCACCAATTTTGCTTGTCCTTTTGCTCTTGCAATTATGGACAACGCTATTTACTATTGCACAGTCCTTTTAAGATCTAAGTTGCTAGCAAATTTCAACTAGGGTTTTTGCAACATTTTGAAGGACTTTGAGACGATACACCCTTTCAAAATTGCTTATTATATGAGAAAGATGCAACGACCTCGACAAACTAAATTTTCTTGTTAAGTTGTAATTTTGGCTAAAAAGCAATATTGATTTGTAAGACTTTGATTGATATTCTGGGAGCAGCAGGCATGCAAACGCCTACACACCAACTTTGTTATACTGCTGCCCAGCATTCTAAGGTAGTGTAGGGCGCAAGAAAGCCCAGCTTATGGAAGCAGCGCCCTAGTCCTTAGTATTAGATTTGATCACAACTCGTGATTCCCGTAGCCTTAGCCAGTGTAAAGACTATACTTAAGAAGAACTTACGATCTCCGCAACGCCGCTCGCTTTTGTGCAGTGCGTGCTTCAGCATTTATTTGATCACAAAGAAATCAGTGGTGGAGCCACGGGGGGAATGGGGGGACTAGTCCCCCCCACTTTTTCCCAAGGATGGTCTTTGAGATTTGTGCAAATTCGATGAGAAAATCTCGGGGGGGGGGTGCATTTTCTAAGCGGTCAGAAGCAGATTATGTGTGCAGTTGTTTAGATTTACCGACCCGACCTTCACAGTCAGGTGTGCCATCAAGACATTACTTACTGTACTGTGTACTGTGATACCATATTTCTATGATTCACACTAGAAGAATGCAACAATCTACCAAGCCTTCGAAAGCAATTTACTCTCAAAGTGAGGAAACTAAGCTTGTAACTATTTCGGAGAACAACGCCTTCGATTTTGAACGTTGATTATTGGATTGTAAGAAATGCTGCAAAAACGTTACTGGAAAATTTAAAACTTGAACAGCTCCTTGTATTTGGTTTACGAAAAAGTGTCACTTCTGACAGTTTTCCGTGATATTATGGTTCATCTGATCTTTGATTTGACGGAAAACTTTACAATTTCCGACTTCAAGTGGTAGACATCATGCAAAGTAGACTGTTATGATAACGTTTGTGATTGATGATATATTAAAGAGTGTTATCTGGAAGAAAAAGGGGCGTTACCTAAGAGAAAAAAGGGCGTTTCCTAGAAGAAAAGGGCGTGGCCCAAAAGATTTTTCCGGGGGCTCCGCCCCCAGACCCCCGTTTCTTAAGCCCCCCACTTTTTGGTGGCTGGTGCCGCCACTGAAAGAAATGTATTTTTGTAACAGCCAATAACACTGTCTTCCCACAAACGAGGAAGCATTCAGATTTGAGAACGGCTATATGTGATGAAATCTCAGGTTTTGCTTTGTTCTCTAAGTAGGCAACGCTCAAAATAATGCTCTTGAACTCTAAGTACATTGCGGCAGACAATTCACCGACTTTAAGTAGAAAGGGCCATTCATTGCTAAAAAACAAGTGCTGACGCATACAATACACAATGCTGAGCGGCCTTGCACAGAATATACAATTTCCTCGGTCACCGTGTGTAAATAGGTTAAGTAGCCTGAAATTACAGAGAGTTGTTGGCTCTCGTCACTCTGCAAACAGGTTTGGCAGGGCAAGAACTTGAAATACCAACCCTCAGATATTTAGTGAAGCGTACTAGCGCTAAGCCATCTCCAAGTTAGAATTCCAAGCTACCTGAAGCTAATTTAGGCCCGCTATGAATGCTATGGTCAAACATGGGACCCATAAGCTTAACATCCTTTCCGAAGGACGGCCAAGATGAGATGCGAGGCCAGGCCTTCGAGGTAACCCATCCGGAATTTGACCTCACTCGACTGCTCTTAACTTCAGTCACCTGATGCTGACTGTATAAGCAGTAGAGCAACCTCTATGGAGACAGATGAAAATATACAATAGATCTCTTTAAGATCTCCATTGAAGACTACTGCTTAGCATAAGTATTTTCAACGTAAAGGCGACGATTCAAATGTCCTGCGCAGCGTCATGCCCAACTACCCCTATTAACGATTGGTGTAAAATTCCATTACAAATTTCATTGAATTGAATGGCTCGGAAGCAACTCTTTCTACTTTGTCATACCCCTGGCATTGAGCTTTTCAGAAATCTTTAACATTTCTCGACATTACAGATTACTTCATATTTCTACCCATCTGAGGATGCGGCGTGATCAAATTTCTAAATCTTAAACTAATGTACAACCAAAAACTATGTAGACTCAAATGACTTTTGGCCATAGAACTACCATTTTTCCAGGATGATGCAAACTAGATATCATCCGAGAGAGTTAAGTTTGCAGAACATCATTCTTGCAAAAGTTGCAACAGATTGTTTACTTAAAGAAGTTTAGTCTCTTGGAAATATTAGGAAATTTTTTGCTTATCTATCTAGCAAAACAAAGCTGGTTTCCATCTGCAAGCAGAATGCAGAAAAGTCGTCCCTCATGAAATAGTGAGCTCCTGAAGAGCCCTTATTCGGGGTTATGTCGGTTACATTCTATTGAGAAAAAACTGGCCTAATTACCTTCTGTGACAGGTGACGGTCAGATTGTTTGTTTGTTTTCAATTTATTTTGAGTGGGCTTGTCAGGATTTCTAGCTACTGAAAGCTAACTTAGGCACACTGTGCATGCCGCATCCAGGCACGGGACCCCTAGTTTAACGTCCCTTCCGAAGGACGGCGAGGTGAGTTGCCAGGTCAGGCCTCAGTGGTCACCCATCCGAAATCTGACCTCACTCGACCAAGCTTAACTTCAGTCACCTGACGAAGACTGTATAAGCCACTCGGCCACTCACCCCGCATCATCATCGCATATCAGATCATTCAATCAAGCAAATTCTGATGTCATGTTACTGTTTACGAAACCTGGTGATGTATAAGAGGCTAGAAAATTTTGAGAAACCAAAAACTTCCTAACATTTCCAAGGAAGCAAAGTCTCCTTAAGTAAACAAAATTTTACAGCGCTCACACGAATGACGTTGCACTTGCTAAACTCTTTCAAATGATATCTAGTTTGCATTAGTTTGAAAGGTAAGTAATGGTGGTCCTCGGGCCAAAAAGCACCTAACTCTACATAGTTTTTGGCTTTATCTTAGAGGTGCGACAGACTGCTGCTCGATAAAATACTGTAGATTTCCATGAAAAGGTGCTTTTGAAAATTGCTCTGTTATTCCTCTAACTTTAGAAGTTACTATGGATTGAAGTCTTTGTCAAGACCTTTTAAGAATTCTTTTTCTGAATGAATTCACTAATTTTGAAAATATTAAAGATTTAAAAAACTTCCAACAATAGTATTACATTAATAGCTAAGGTTTCTTTGAAGCCATGCAGTTCAAAGAGAATGGCCATAAAATTCTACACCAATCTTTCTAAATATTTGGAAACTACACTTTGCATCTCTGATACACTGTTGAATTTACAGTGAACAAAGAGCTATTCCAAAGTTCTCAATGCCATTCGATTATAAACACAAATCATCGCTTAGCCAAAACATACGGGTGCTAATCTCCAAATGATCAGGCACAAGTAAAAACAGCAACAATACAGATATGTGCAAGAGGTAATCATTTACAATGCTTAATCAAAAGCACTAACGCAAGATTTCAGGATGCAAGATCAAAACTTATCAAGTATGATATATAGCACAGAGGCTTGAAATTTGTTCAAACTTAGCTTACTTATTGTTGCTCTTGTCTCGCTTTGAAAGGGCACCTCTCTTTGCACCAGTACTGCTGTCATCTCCGGCCGTGGGAGGTGGTGGTGGGTCACTGCTGTCATCTCCAGCTGAAGGAGGTGCATCAGGGTCGCTGCTGTCATCTCCAGCTGCAGGGGGTGCATCTGGGTCACTGCTGTCATCTCCAGCTGTAGGAGGTGGTGGTGGGTCACTGCTGTCATCTCCAGCTGTAGGAGGTGGTGGTGGGTCACTGCTGTCATCTCCAGCTGTAGGAGGTGGTGGTGGGTCACTGCTATCATCTCCAGCTGTGGGAGGTGGTGGTGGGTCACTGCTATCATCTCCGGCTGTAGGAGGTGGTGGTGGGTCACTGCTATCATCTCCAGCTGTAGGAGGTGGTGGTGGGTCGCTGCTATCATCTCCAGCCGTAGGAGGTGGTGGTGGGTCACTGCTGTCATCTCCAGCTGTAGGAGGTGGTGGTGGATCACTGCCGCTATCTTCATCTTTCAATGCATCTTTCTTGTTTACTGGTAAAGATGAGACAAGTGCCAAAGTGACACCGAGGACCAAACAGATCCAGAATGTAGCCTTCATCTTGAAGTTTAATAGCCTTACAAGAGAAAATTTAAAGAGATGAAAATATGGGGTATGGCTGTTATACATAGAAGTCATAATGCTACTAGCATCCTGAGAAGCTCTTGTATCGTACAAAACTGTATCGATCTTTCCTGGGCAGAATTAAGGAACAGTGCAACATTTATCATTTGACATGGTCAGTGGGAAGTAAAATTCTTGCAAAAAGATCTGCTCGCCCCATGTGAAATTACTGCATACAGCCAACTGCTCAACCGTGCTCTCTTTAAAGCATGCAACTGCCCCTTATTTATGGAAAAAAGACGTTAAAAAATACAGTCAATGAATTAATCAAAGACCATGAAAAATAAATTCTTGTCCTTACGAATCTTTGTCAATGAAAAAAAGCAACTTTGAAATCGTTCTTCCAAGCAACCGTCAAGTAAATTTTGTGTCTCATCTTGCATTCCTTATAATTTTGACCTTAAACAGAACGATTTTACCTTTCAAACTTCACATTGAGCCTATACAATGTTACTGCCGCGTACACATTTGCTTTATGAAGAGTGCTGACCCGGTTCTGCACAGCTTAAGAAAGTTAGGTAACCTGATACGTTTTGGACCGGCCATGTTATAAAATGAACTTGATACTGTCCCTAAAAATATTGTCAATAGATTATGACAAAGTCTATTGAAGCAATAACTCCTTCACAGCAGCCAAAAAACGGAGCACAATCTTTTAGGCACCCTGTAACCTTATCACAAGGTACTCTCAAGTACCGAATAATCGTCCCCCCCCCGCTTGTTAATTTTTGAAAAATTTTCCAACCCCACCCGCTGTTATTCCAACCCCCCCTTTTAGTAATTTTTGGAAAAGTGAAATGATAGTAAACATAATTTCTGAATAAACGCAAGAAAAAGTCTCGAGAGTACATTCAACAGAACCAGAGTTCAAAAATAAATGTACCAGTAACATCACTGTTCACATAAATACTTAAAAGATACGTGTTTAGCTAAGAAAAGGACTATTTTCTATTTCTCCAGGCACCCCCCGATTATTCGCACCCACCTCGATTATTGTTATATCGATCCATGTCCGACCCCCCCCCCCCCCGATTATTCTTACCCCCCCCCCCCGTTTATTCGGTACTCGAGAGTACCTGAAGTTCCTTAAACAAAGAATGGAGTGACCGTTGGCGCAAATTCTTTGAAAGAATCCATTTCATTCATTTCTATATTTTGAATCACGGTAGCCCCATCAGTCCTAAAGGATTGCTATTCAGGGGGCCGTGGCAAGAACGTTTATGCATGATAAGATACGGCTACTGGTATTTTTAAACAAATTATCGCTGTTTACTGATGCGACAAACAGAGGTACCTGGTGCTAGTCTTAAGGAATACCAACAATGAATTATATTCCGTAAGTGAAGATAAAGTTTAGATGTTTTAAGGCTTGCATACCTAGGGCAACCATTAAAGGAAAGCTCAGCAACAGCAGTTAAAGGAAAACTTAAGGAAAATGGTCCACTGCGAATCGTTGCGACCTGAGGTGGTCAGAAGCTGAAGAGGAGGCTATCTTCTGAGCAAAGTATACCTGACGATTTACAACAAACGGATCACAGTGTGTACTGAGTCCGAGAACTCTTTACGTTGACCTTATATAGACATTTTCTATACCACATTAGATTATTCTCTGTAAAAACTGATGTAGTTATAAAATTCTTCTGTTGCTGCGATGATGGCTTTGGGGCAGAAACCAGTTAACAGATAGCTGAATACGCGAAACAAAGCCAAAAGATCAACTCGATGCTTGGCCTGTGAAGATGATGTCCCCCTCCTTCATCGTTCATTATATGATATAGAGCAACAGTATACCTTTACAAAGCTTGTGTAGCTAGCACATCAAAGTAGAGCGTTAACGCTGCCGTCAATTTTTGCTGACAAACCGCTGACGGCCCTTGTTATCGCACAATAGTGCTAAAGTCATCAGCAGTGGGGACCAAAGACCTCTTAATCCTTGCATTATCCTCGGGAGCTTCTTGGGTTTAATTTCAATAGGGATTAAATTACAACTTTTGTTTTGTAATGAAAAGAAAATGATATTGGTCATGAGCGCGCTATTTGTACGGACTCAATGCCTTTAACTTAGATAAATAGAATTACGCTATTGTATAACAAAGCTTCATCTAAAAAGCCTTCAAAACAAAACTCTCGATCAATCTTTCTTAAATCCCTAGGGACGTACAGGCTACAAGCCTCATAGTCCCTTAGTTGAATATTTCTATGAAGAATTTCATAAAATTGCTTGTGATATGAGAATGATGTAACTGATTTGGACAAAATAAATTTTCTTACCTAAGTTGTCATTTTAACTCTACAGGTATCAGTAGTTCATAGGAACTAGATTAATGCCCGGAGAACTACATTCTTTCAAAGCTGTAAAAAATTTTTTCGCGCTCTTCTTGTAGAAGAAAATTCTGTAAGGCATTCCTGTTAAATGTATTCTCTACTCTAAAACCTAATCGACTTTGTATCTTAGCTTAAAGACAACTAACCAAAGTTTTAAAGGTATATCTGAGGACAAAAACTTGTACGCGCCGTCATCTACGTGATCTCTACAATAACTTTTGCTCTCAATTTTAGTTCTCAGTAAGGCGAACAATGATTTAAAATCAAGACTGGCATGTTGCTGCAAAAACCAACAATCCAGAATCTGACAAAAAATGTATGAACTTTAAACTCTTCGATTTATGTAATATGCTTCTTTTTACTTTACCTCCGACTTCAGTCGTTTTTTTTATATTCATTGAAAATATTACAACAAATCTTACATTCTACTATACATCTCTAATTACTATACAATACTACAGGGACGATGCCATGGGGAGAGAAAGACAATGACTACCCCATGACCAATATTAAAAGACACGCAATGGTAACCTAAATACAACAAACACTACGGACAATTAATATCTAATGGATACTATGCTATACTAGATTCGGTCCCACATCAGATGTAAGGTCAGGGTTGCGATAAGTTTAAGTGCACAACTCAGTCGTTTTCATGACGACCCGGCATCTAAAAACAACCCTGATACAATGCTGTAAAAGCCACTTCAAATAAAAATCTTACACCTTTCGGATGAAAAAAATTAGAAAATTTTTAACACCCTAATTTAAGTCGGATGTTAGTGTAATTTTTCCTCCGATTTCATCCCCCTACCTGACGATTCAGCATTTACAAACAAGCTTAACATATAGCCGCAAAAGCCATACCTATTACAGCTCAAGGTTTGATACGTTACCAATGAACAGAAGTAGAGAATTTCATACTCTCTAGTTTTTATCAGATATTTGTTTGATTATGGTGCCCCTGTTAGTCGTCTGCCTGACGACACGACATTTAAAAACAAGCCAGATCTATCGCTGTAGGAGCTACTACAAGTAAAATATTGATACAAAATAAATGAAGAGAAATAAAGTAGTATAATAAAAAAACTATGAAAAAACTATCAAAAAAATTTTCTTACCTTGAGCTGTTTGTTTGTCGTTCTCAGTCGTAAACATTAAAATAAAATAAGGTATCAGGAACAGGTGACGAAAACGATAGCTAACCAGGGTCAAGTACATGCTATTCAAAGAGACCAGATGTGCAGTGACTGTGTGAATATGGTCAATCAAGTCACCTACTGATTAAGTGCGCTGATTAATGACAAACAAACTAAGTTACAGCAATAGAAGCAACGAAAAGCAAACTTTATGGGAGGGAGGTGTTTGGGTGGCTTTCTCTATGCGATAGGCCTTTCTTATGCGGTCTTTTCCGAGACTGGAAATGGCAATAGGGTCAGGAAGGAGGGATATCCAGCTGATCTACGACAAACAAACTAAGTAGTAACCACAGGAAGCAAAAAAAGCACAGAAAAAGATGTTTGGGTGGCATTCTTCGTAAGATGGGCCTTCTTTCATGAGATAGGCCTTCTTTGCACGGCCCCTTGAAAAGCAGTCTTTCTTGACTGACGGGGTAAGCGTGGGTAAAAAATGTAAAATGAAAATAGAAATGAAGTGAATGAAAGGTCTTAATCGTACAGAACCTTGGCGGACTGCTTATAAAGATGAAATTGTGCGCTGATTAATGACAACTAAACTAAGTTGCAGCAATAGATAGCAGCCGACAGTGAACACCATCGGAGTTTGAATGAGATTCTTCGTAAAATAGGCCTTTCTCATGAAGTACTTTTTGCAATGAGGTAAATTGTGTAGTAGTCAACGACATATGACATTACGTTACAACAAAAGAATGCAACCAACGGCACACCTAATGGGAGGCAAAAGAGGTTTGAACAGACTTTCGACGAGGGCCCGCCCTTTGCTTTGCCATATCATAACAACATTGAAAACAGCAACAACAACCACCGCAACCAAAACAACAACAACAGCCAGCCATTGCTGCTTAACATGGACTAATGTACAGACTATTCAAAAATCGTATAAAAATTGGATGCCTCCATGAGAGAACACCCAGCAATGACAGAACAAAAACACAGAAACATCGTTAAAATCAATATAAAGTCAATAAAGCAACTGAAAATTTTGAAATTGAGAGATTCAATAATGCTTACAGATAGCAAGGATTCACAGATTCCTGGAATCAAATGAGAATCCATCCAAGCAAACTCAAATTTTTCAAATCCAGTTCAGCATATCGCCTGTAATGGCCGGACTTCCAATGTGAAACAGATCCTAATATGTATCCCTGTTTAGTCATTTTCATCGTTTATGTGTACCTCTATGTAAATGTCTTTTTCTTTTTGTTTCCATTTGCGTTTGTTTGTATTTGTCAGTAATCTAGTTTAGTGTTTTATGTAGTGACCCTTGGGATAGTCATGGGTTCTTGCCTCCCGGGTCATCATCCTTTGTTATGTAGTCCAGTAGTTTGTAAGTACCTCGTTTTTAGTACCTCGTTTTCCTGTATATTTCTATATTGAATAAAAAAAATCAAATTTGAAAGGCCGTAAGATGAAGAGGTTCTCCTAAATCCTGTCCAAACGAAGATTTACTAAGAATGTTGATGCATGAGTCCTGGAATAAATTATTTCCAATAGACGATGGCAGTATAGATGGCGAACAAAAGCTTTTTACCATGATGCTTTGCGTCACATTGAATTTCGATTTATTTGAGTGACTGTTTCTTTCCGGAACCCCAAGGGATCTTGGTTAAATATTCCTCCATGCCATCTTTAGCGCAATCACTTAGTAGATATAGATTTAGGATCTGGGTATAGCTCTAGTTAAAAACGACTTGACTTGTTTGAAATTCTGTTTGAAAACCAGAATGCGGTTAAAAACTGAGAAACAAGCGGCATATTGAAATTTTTTGTGTATTGAAACTGCAATTAATTTTCTGATACCTAGTTTGAGTTTTGATGCACTATTCCTTCTGAAATAAGTAAACTTCAAAAAACTTCTCCTCAGTTCGTCAAAAATAGTTTGAAAAACATTCAATTTCACAAACAAAGTTGATGCTCTTCGTTGGAAAGTTACAAATCTCAACGTTGGCAAGGAAATTTTCTTTCCTCGAGAGCGGAAGGTGCATGACTGACGGTTGGACAAGGGTCGATGCCTCTCACATGTAAGAGCGATCTCAACTTAATCTTACAAAATAGGCTCAGTTAAGAAATCTTCTGATGTCTTAATCCAAAAAGGACCCAAGTCTAGGGAATTTGCACCTTCAAACGAATAGATACGAATCATGCATACCGGTACGCTCGACATTATACGTTGTACATACCATCAACATACAACCATTTCAATATCGTTAACCTTACCCCGATAACATTATCCGTTTTTGGTCCAGTCTGGGGGAATGATTCTTGTGTCTTCTTTTAAACCGAACAATATACCATGAAAGGCAACAAAAATCTGATAATGAAGCTAATTTTTCGATCGAGTAGCAGAGCTGAAAATTTTGACATTGGCTGCAAGGTTCTTCAAGAATTATTTATCAGGCATTAACTATTTTTTTGACGTCCTCGGAGAAATCTTTCAAGAATAAAAATAGACTGTTGTACTTTCAAAGCATCCTTGTTTGTTTAAATGCAATTAATTTCCTTAGGCCATTCATCACTTTGTGCTAAATTCGTAAATTTACGAAACGAAAACAAATGCAAACTTTTCTTAGCCACCCTTCTAAACATCACCCTATTCTAAACAACTGACCCATTCTATTGTGCTACATTTTAGGGCGACCTTTTTCTTGAGCCTCTTTATCTTTGCATATTTCAGTGACCTCTCCTTTTCTCGCATTTATAAAATGACCTATATCAAATTACGTTTTCAATTTTATAATACTTCTAATTTGCAGGCCGAATTCGCGTCTATTCCCACATGACAAGAAGCGGGTGTTTGCATTAAAGTTATTGTTCTTGCGACCATCGGATCATGTTTGATCACGGCCGTAAGGTTAATTCGCAACTTGCAAACTTTCATTCATCAAAGGAATACATCGCCTTGCTTTTAAAAAAACAAATTTTCTCAAGATTTCTTGAAGAAGAGTTGGGCAGATATTTGGGGGAGGTAAGTGTTGATTTATTTTGTTATCACTTTAATCTTTTATCTTAGTTCCTCTGTTCAATGTTTCTTGATCGGATCAAACTGCTTGTCTGGTCTATTTTGATCTTGAGTGATTCCATTGTCTGAAACATGCGACTTGGCCTAGCCTGTCGTCTTTGATCATTGATCCTTTTTACTTAGGACTTTAGATCTCAATTATAATTCTATATAGCTTGGAAAAACAGGTAAAAAACCTCTTAGTTTTTTTATAAAAAGAAGCAGTCATGCCCACTGTAACTTACATTCCTATAGCTTATTGTTCTTCCAACGAGTACAAGACCTGAAAATAGGCGCACAATTGAGCGAGGCAAACTAAGACCAGACCATCTTATTCGACTGTCCCGCTCTTGAATTTATTCCTAGGCCTTGTACAATAACAAAGCTTCCAAATATGTACAATTCCTCAATGAATTTTCTTTCATTAAGCCAATATTATTTATTGCATCTTCCATAACCTTAAAACGAAAAGATTGCTTTTTGCACATTTGTACATTTTCGTACTGAATTTAATCCGTAGTTGATTCACTCATATCTTCATTTCTCTGTAGCAAAAGTAGTTTGAAGGCATATACAATGAAAAAGATGTGTACATTTGTACATTTTGCCACTTTATTTACTCACTAGCCCATTCTTTCTTATATATATTTATCTGCTGCAAAATTCGTTTTATCATCGTTTATATTCGCAATACATTTGTCCAAAGACCCCGATTTATATTTCGGAATGAGATATAGAAAAACAAACCTACATTCTATGTTTTCATTGTAATGTTTGTGTACAATATTGTGTGTTGAACTATGTTATAAGAACATATTTATCCTGTCTTTGACTAACTTTGTTTGCTAAATCAATTAGCTTATCAATTCTCTTCAAAATCTACCTCAGGGTTTCAATAATAGTAACACTAATCTCAATATCAAGCGTAAACAATGTCTCAGGTAACTGATCTATCTGCAAACTCCTTGAGAAAAGTGAAGTTACTTTCCTTGTGTCCTTTAGTCCCAACTGACTTAGCTCTGAATTTCGATTACATTTCGATGGAACAGTAGAAGCACTATTATTAGTTCTCAAACCCAGCTCTCGCTCCCTCTCTCTCTCTCTGCCTTTGCTTCGTCTCAGTTTTCTTCCCCTATCAACGTTTCCTCTTTCGACTTGATAATTACAGCAGTCTTAATCGAAATAGAAGGCAAGTTAGAGTTGCAACAGGTAAGAAACAGAGCTCGCCGTGTCGCAGTTTTAAGTATGAGGCATTAAAGTTCACTGATAGAGATGAAATTCAAGCTCAAGAGACTCGTATGCAAGCATAGAACAAGAAATAACATCAGTTAGTGAGTGTGGCGTTTTGGGAAATAGAAACAAACCTAGCCAACATATGGAATGGGATAAAAGTAAATAACAGGCCTCCTTGGTTCTGCCAACATTACGATATGCCTTGTCCCCCAGTCTATATGTAACATAAGGATTATCTAACATAAAGAGAGAGAGAGAGAGAGAGAGAGAGAGAGAGAGAGGAGAGAGAGAGAGAGAGAGAGAGAGAGAGAGAGAGAGAGAGAGAGAGAGAGAGAGAGAGGCACTTCCCAATGACATGAAACAATCAGATACCCTCTCCACATTTAAAAGGAGAATAAAAACCTGGAAAGGTGAGGGATGTAACTGTAGACTGTGTAGACCTTTCATGGCTCAGGTTGGGTTCTTAAAAGGATAAATGCAAATACTAATTGTAAATACTAAAAATTTCTGTAAAAACATTGTACAAATCTGTATATATGTATTACGTAAACTTAATTAATCCTTATGTTAGATATATATGTATTTTTCTTATATTTTGAACAATTTTACTTTGTAGTAGGCTTGAATTAGCTTTTATTTTATAGCTATCCATTATACGCCTACTTTAAATAAATAGATAATAATAATAATGATAATAAAAAATAGTCTCGCAACCGCTCATACTTGCAGTCAGTTCAGTTCTGTTGGCATCACATCACAAAATCAATGCCCGTCTCCCCTGTCTCGAGACCATAAAGATATCAGGCAAATACACATTCCATAGCATAAGAGAAGGATTTTAAGAAGGCTTTGTTACCACCGCCTCTGCCCCCCCAATAGATTCTTTACAGCGAATTGCCAGATTGCAATACTTCCATTAAAAGAATATTGCAACTTTTAAATTCATCTCGATAAGCAAGCTATAATAAACCTTCTGTTTTTGATGATTTCGGCATGGGCGTGACTATTCTTTCATTAGAGCAAAAAAGTGTGCATAGGTGCCATCGTTACCCTACTTATAGATCATTCCACTTAGCTCTTTTCTTTCACTATAAGATTACCTTCATTACTAAACAATTCATCATTGTTATTGCAGCCAATGGCGCTCCTCCGAAGGATAATAGCAATTGTCATCGTAGCAATGCAAAGTGTCTTTGCGGCACATATTGGGATAACAGACAATGGACAAATGAATATCAAAGATGAAGAAATAAACAGATCGCTAGTGCCAATGATACGACTACCAAGAGACAGTGCAGGGTATCAACGGCCTACTTCAGCAATTTTAGATCCTGAAGGTTTCACAACAAAGCAGATTGATCAATACACCGACAATGGCCTTATGCCTGAAAGCGAAATCAAACCAATAGTTAGGCCAGGAAGAACGTTTTCCGACTTGTTAAAAAGACATAGAACAGACAATCTTGCAAGAAAAGTGAGTAAATTTGGCAGTGAAATGAAAAAGCATGGTCTTAATGGAATCATAGCATTTCAAGATGAAACAGAACCAAAGCCAAAGAAAATCATTCAGATTCCTGTAAATGACGGCAGTTGTTTCATTGACGGGAATAAAGTAATCAATAGTGAAGAAATTTACGAGAATGACTGCGGAAAATTGCAGTGCATGAACTCTGAAGTTATCTGGATGTTAAAGCCTTTAGCAAAAGGACTTCCGCGGTGTGAAGGCATGAAAGCTGTTCCGTCTATGTATGCATCGTATGCTAAGATAAGAATTTTAGATGATGATATTGGGAATTTCATTGCCACTGGAAGAAGTCCAAGTGAGACACAGCCTGATATGGACATTGTTGATCAAAGAAAGAAACACGAGGAAGCTTCCAGAAAAATGGTTGAGGCCGAGCATTGGGATTAGCATGACACATGAAGACATCAAACCAAATGGGACGAATCGAAGTGTGACGTAATCTGATATGCATGTCGTTGATCGGAAAAAGAAACACGAGGAGGCTTCCAGAAAAAGGGTTGAGGCCAAGCATTGGGATTAGAAAGTCAAATGAAGACATCAAACCAAATGGCACAAATTGAAGTGTGAAGTAATCTGACATTCACATCGTTGATCGGAAAAAGAAACACGAGGTGGCTTGCAGGAAAAGGTTGAGGCCGAGCATTGGGATTAGAATGTTACATGAAGACAGCAAACTAACAAGCAAAAATTGAAATGCGAGATAGTCTGATATGGACATTGTCCATCAGAGAAAGAAACACGAAGAAGCTGCATTGGGATTAGTTGTTAGGAGAAGGGTTTCTGTAACTTAATGTACAATCCTTTTTTGTATTATGTAGTGAAACAACTCTGTAAATATTTGGAGAAACTACGAACGCAAACAGCTTCCACTCTGTTTCGTATGAATGGTTAACCAGAAGAAAATTTTATCACTGGGAAAATCATTAATACAGATGCAATGGTTGGACCAAGAAAAACAATTAGCCACCATATCTGACTTCCTGTCCAGAGAAAATCTGCGCACACATGCACGAAAATTCATAACATTGGGCCATCCTAGCTCCATGCAACAAATCACGATCCCGCGATGAGGCAACACTTGGCATTTTTTCCTTGCCCATCCAAACACTTCCTTATCATAGATTGCTCTATGACTTCATGTTACGCAGCTTCTGCTCTGTCGACTACCTGGGGCACATTGTACCTTCCAAAGGCACAATTGGCTACCCCCCCCCCCAACTACGTCAAATAATAAGCGGATAAAGATGTACTTGTAATCCTAGACCGCAGGTAAGTTGAAATGATCTTGCAGAATTTTTTTACAGCAGCTTGGATCTTTCATGTTCGTATAGACAAGACCTGACAATAAATGACCACAAGATGACACATTGAACCATGGTCCACCAGGGTTGCAGCTTAAACAACTGGTACAGTAGTCATTCTTTTTGGATTCATGAAAACAAAATGTCATTTAATGTGGTCAAAGTCAAATTCTTAGTGAATCGAATACCAGGATGAAAGATTGAAAGCAGCATAGGGTTAACAATTGGAAGGTTTTAAGTAGAGCGGGTCAGATTGCTTTCAGATGAAGACACAAGAAATTGATATCTTTTGCTGCACACTACTTCAGCCATATGGACAGGTAAAGAAAAACGTCGTTATATTTAGCTACTAGCAATTTTGTTAGACTTCTGTAAAATAAACTTATCGCAGCTGCGTTTAGGAAATGACGAGTCTCTTAGTAATACTAATACCGGGTGAGTCAGAAAAGACACGTTGCGTTTGACGGATTCTGATTTTATTTGTAGCCACTCGATCAACATTAATTCAATTTTCCTGTGCAGCCAAAACTCTTACTTAGATCATCAACCTTTCCCCGTCGAGATCGGTCACTTGATGCATCTGCTAACTAAAAGTTTCTTCGTAAGACTTTGGGAGTTTTGCAAACTGTTGAAGTCTCTAGCCAAGCCACTTCAACAGTTTAGCCCGGCAAAACTTGCAGGTACACATGGTATCATAAGGGGGGGGGGGTTTGAAACAGTTCAGGAATAGTATTTACCTTCCCGAGATGACTTTTCGCGACTTACTGTACGTGGAGAATTTGTTTGAAAGACATTAATAACGTGTTCTTCTTTGTCTTGCGACGAAGCTTCCTTCAACCAGATCAATCCACGCTCTGTAAATCGCAATGGGACCTCATAGTGAAAACGCTGTTCCTCGCTACCTCCGTATCCCTTGATAATACCACAAGTACCTGCAACTCCGGCAAGGCTAAACAACTGAAGAGTCTTGGTAAAAATTTCGTCTGTTTGTAGGACTCAAATACAGGGTCTTTAGAAGAAAATCCTTTCAACAGATGCATCAAATGACCAATTTTAGAGGGGGAAAGGTTATGATCTAAATTAAACTCTTTGCTGCATGGAAAAATTTAGTTTGCGATAATAGAGTAGCTAATTGCGACTTTACAGTCCCCCAAAAGCCCCGCGCTCTATCTGATTCACCCGGTAGAGGGCAATTTTATTCCTAGTTCAGATCGAATAACGAGGTATATACTCACAATCATTTCACAATCATATTCTCGGTTTACCATTATTGCAAAGCATGGTTTATAGAATCCTGCAAGAGGTAAACAAGATTAGATCATTAACTACTGGGGTCCGAAACAATATTAGCATGCTTGGCAGGCTTTGGCACAAAAAGAACACTGCGAACATTCTAAAACTAAAACGTTAGTCTATCAGTCAAAAGCTAATTTAGATGTGAAAAGTTTCTTGGTAAAATCATTCATCTTTTGGACCAAAAATCAGAAAGATGCTGTTAAGAGATTGTATGACAACGAGAACTCTGCATTCCATTCTGGTCCATAAATTGATTACCATAAAGATATAAATTGTGTTCCTGAAATTGGCAATTGCATTGAATTCAAATTTCAATAACAGGTAAATTATGGACCAGAATCGAAAATGGAATCCTCCTTCCAACGCAAGCCAGTTACCAGTGCTATTCTTCAGGGCCAAATTGATCAATGACTTTACGAAACATAGCTTTAGAATCTAAATTAGCCTTTCACTGATAAACAAAAAAGTTCACTTTTGGATTTGACCGCATACTATTTGCTCTACAGCTTACCAAACGTGGTAATATTCTTTAATTCACATACCGGAGTGCGCCAAAATCAACCATGCACTTTTGATTAAGACTAAAAAATGTACAAGCATCTAACTGAGGATCCTAACTAAAGATTTAATCAGAAATCTTCAAAATCGGTCGCCTATACGAACTATCGTCGCCTGTCAAGAGTGCATAATTCATTTTGGTGCAACTGGTGGTATATCCATCATATTGATGTAGCATTATACTTCAGACTACTTTCAAAGAAAGCATTTTTAAGATAGCTTTGAATGAAATGAAATGCGATACTATATACAGGGTGTCCCAAAGAGCATGTAGGCCATTTGAATGGCTACTGTGAAGGAGGCATAAATCCTATCTTTCTACTTTTTAGCTTTGTGAAAAGAAGAGATTTGAACGTAGAGTTTGGCACCAAGTTTGATTAAAACAAGCAGTTGGTGATTTATAGAGCACGGAAGTCAAAATTACTGGCTGTATCAAAACCAGAGGATTTCTTCACCGTGCTTAATATCATAACTTGAATTTTAGGATCAAATAGACTTAAACTTCATAGCTGTGTCAGTAAAAATTTTCGGAGTAGTTGATGACTAAAAAATTAAGAATATTGACCGAGCAGCCTGGCGAACGCAATATTGTTGGTTTAAAGGGCTTCATCCCTTTTAAGAAGCAAAATAACTGATTGATGCATGTCATGGCCTACAGAAATTGTATTGCACATCATAATTTCTAACAACGCAAGATACGTTAAATATTCTTTACTATCACAAAAAAATCCAATTTATGACTATGACTATGTACTTCACCAGTGAAAATCAAACTAACTACGCTTTTCAATCAGTTTCTTTGTTTTTTACAATAACAGAGAACAACGAATCCTCTGGTTTTGAGGCAGCCAGTAAATTTTGAATTCCTTGCTCCATAAATCTGGAATTATTCACAAGATTTACTCAATGTCGGTGCCAAACTTTAAGCAGTCACTCACAAAGCACACACATTTTGGAACACCCTGTGTCTTATTTTCGCGCATCCATGGTATATTCACAGAACAATTAAAGTCACTGACTTATAGTATACTAAGCATATGCAACTTGTAAATACTAATTGTAAGAATATTTTTATGTAAGAATATGTTTTATATTAGCTGTTGATATGTAAAATTTTAAGAATTGAAAACTGTTTATAAAAGTGTGGTTTGTTTTTTTAAACGAATCAAACGATGAAAGATTTTTAAGCAGAATGGGAAAAACAGGAAGATTCCTTCTGTAGTGATTCTTTAATCCTCAAATTTCAATCAACCAGTGCAGATGTTCATATGAATGAATTAACCCATTTTAATTCATACCAAATCAAAATTCAATAATGCTTTCTTTATCAAACAATTACAGGTCCTCCACAGACGGTTCAAGCTGTACATGTTATCTGTCTTAGAAATCTATCTACTTGGAAGACTTTGAAATCAGTTCGATTGTCAAGGAATCTTACTGGCAACATGTGTCACTTTATGTTCAACAATCTGGAAATCGGTTACAATGAAATATCTACATTTATTTAAGCAGATTATTGACAGATGGTAGGCAAAAGTTACCAATCAAAGCATCCGCGTATTTTTTGTGTGGAAAGAATCAGGGAGACATTGACTCCCTGGAGAGAGCATAACTTATCTCCTTGGAAAGAACAGACCCCTCAGCTGTTCTAAAAAAGAATTTGAGTCGAACGACATCTTGGTAAACTTTGTAGAATTTTTGATTGAGAACAAAAGCAAGAAAAATTAGTCTCACTACAAAAGACCCTCAAGTTACGCTCATCTAATTGAATTGAATTGTTGTTACTCTAATCGCTCCATTGAGGGCCTTTTTCCCATAGAGCTGGAAACATGGCAAAAAGTTTTAATCGGCGACGCAATTTTGTCACCCCGTCGTCTACCGATCAGTGTGTGGCTTAGAGCAAGGCATTTTTTGCTTTTGTGCAAGGATGATCCTTTACCGAAGTACTGACGCCTGATTTTATGGTACGGCAGCTCTAGAAAACTAATTTTTAAGGCATTTTAGACCCAGTATTTGTGAGAAAAAGCAGCAGATGATTTAGGCCCAATAAATCTTTGAGCTAAGAGAGAATGCTAATCGAACGACAGATTGATATACTTTGTAGAATGTTCGAATGTACACAATAGTGATAGAAGGTCCAGCACTACTTAATCTTAATCGAAGTTTTTGGAGAGCAGCTGAAAGGTTTCATATTGAATCAGTACGGAGCTTTGCCGTTTCTACAAGCGTGTGGGAATGAATCGTAGTTGTAGCGTTATCAGTTCAGGCAAAGAGCGAAACTACGACATGTAATCGAGTCTAAAGAAAAACTCTAACATTACCAAATCGAGCATGTTATGCAACAATGTAAAGAGATGCTGCTCGATCCAGACTCTTTTTGGAATAGCTAAAAGGTCTTATGATTAAGGTGAAGATGAAAGGGCGGTTTCTAGCGCCAAGTACTGAACAGCAGAAACAGATAGAACCTTATCTAGAGTGCGAATTTATGTATTAAAGTTTAAAAAATAATTTTTGAATGTATGAAAAGAAAAGCTCTAATTACAATATTTAAAAGTGTAAAACAATTCATAGGCAAGAAGTAAAAAAGCTATTTAAAATACCCCCAATTTAAAATGGCAGGGCTAGCATTAAAAGGTCGGCGTGACTATGTTTATATAATGGTTCCTCCAGAGGCGTCTTTGAAAGAAAAATGTTCATGGAGGAAAAGAAAAACATTTTATCTCAAAATTTGAGAGAAATTCTGCATTTTCAAGATTGCTGATGGACAGTTCTGTTACAATGTTTTCAGGACCTAAAATATATAACCTTGAAATGAAATTCTTGCAAAGTTGAATTAACATTTATTTCTAGAGCTCATGAGACAGCGAGAAAAAAACAGAAAAATACGTTGACCGTTAGGCTTTTAACTAGAATTCAAACCATTCAAATCTGTGATGTACTCTTGGTGCTATCAATTTTCAAAATCAATTTTCAAAAGTGGAAAGCTTTCTGGCTCACTTAGTATAGTAAAAAAATGATGGTTGAAATTGCTTCGCAGCTGGTGATGAACAACATGTTTCCGTTTAAATGGATTTTCAAAGTGAAGTTGTTAACCCAGAATGGAGTATGTACAATTTCATTCGAACTAAAAGTTATTATTTGCGGCTGAAAAGGACGATGATCTTATGAATAACTAAAATATCGAGGCCATCGCACCTGCCTCGCAATGAATTCGGCATTTGTAAATCAAGCAGTTTGTCTCCAGATTTTAGCCCTGCTAACAACCACAAAAACAGGGCCTTTTTACTGTTAAAAAGACATTAATTTAATGCTAACTTCGTGGAGAAAGATTTTGGAGAATAGCTCTTTGCTTTTCGAAGGCAAAAGGTAATCATAGTTGACTTTAACTTTGATTAAAAAGATAGGCTTTCTCGAATTTTCTTTGATTGAAAATTAACCAGAATTAAAAAATTTTTGTTTATAAAGATATTCCAACAGCCGAGTCATAATTCATGGTTTAAAATGTTAAATTTCATTCGGTTGTGAAGAATAATCTCACTGACCAAACTGTGAAATAAATCACATGATTTTGCAAACTTTTGACGATTATTCATAATTTCTGCAACAAAATATCTACTTGTTATGTACAGGAATGTTAAGGTCCATTTCTCGAATAGCAAAGGCAAACACATTCGTAACAGTTGCAAAAAACCTCTGATTATACGTTTATTACTTGTTGCTTTACTTATTCGTTGTTGAAAACCTCCTTATACTTGTTATTTTTATTCATTTGTTACTTAACATTCAGAGGAAGATCAGCTGTTTGATACAACAAACGGTTGTTTGCTGTGATGTTATCATCTTCTGCTTGCAGCTGTTACGGAACTTCCGATTGTTACTAAATACGCATTTTAAACTGCAAGAACACACAAGTCGACTTACTTGGAACGACATAAAAAATTTAAATCCAGTAAATTGTTGGTTTTGCTTGCAATGAAAATTATAAAAACAAGTTGAAACAGATTGTAGCAAAACTTCTCAAGACTGGTTTAAAATCACAAGCAGTTTGTAAGTTTTTTCTGTGAACTAAAATATCAATTTCTTTTACGTCTAACAGGTAGATAACGGAATGAATTGTTGTCAGAGAAAGGCCTCCTTTCGTTCTGGCAGAAAACATTATAATGTTCAATCTGATAACGTCAAACTTACTAGACAACAAATCAAAGCTTTGGATGAAAAACTCAAGCATTGTTATTTGAGAAATTCGATTTAGAATATAAAATTGACAATGACAAAGAAAGAACATTTTTACAGTTGTTTTGTTTCTGAATATCATATCCAAGTCTGTATGCCTGCCAACTGCCAGAACAACAAATTCAGGCAAATGTTTAATTTTAAGATCTTACAGTACATGTTTGTTATAGTTGATTTATTAAATAAAATTCTACGAAAATTTTGTTTGCCTTGTATATATTTATACCAAATATATATTTTTGATATGTAAAGGCTGGCTCCTGTTGAAGAGATGCTTTTGAAATATAATTTGATTGCTTTCCTTTCAATCAATTTTCAATTGAATAAAAAGATCCTTCTTCTATTCGTTGAAATGCAGAAACCGACTACTCATTTCAAAATCGATCTTAGTCTTCTTTTTGTAATGCAGATGCAGATGTTAGAAATAAAACTTTTGAAATTATAATTCTTCTAAGGCTGTTTTCTTGCACTTAGAATTTCAAAGAGCTTCCATGGTAAATGGTTTCTTTACAAAAACTTAGCAAATCATTCTGAGCAATTCTCAAACCAAGTTTGAACATATTAACACTAGCGCAGACCACTATTTCCTTTGAAATTGGATTCGGTTTACAAGCTATTATGAATAAGGCTATTCAAGGAATTTGCCATGCAACGAAACAAGAATCAAGGAAGATGCCATTCTATCTGTTTGAATATTGAAAACAAAGGTGATGTCCTTCTACCACTTTGACTGTGACAACGTAACAATTCTAAAAGATTTTTGTAGCGTCTAAGATAGATCCTTTGTGAGCATCTTAAGAGAATAGACCTTTTAGCTATTTTGAAAAAGAATCTCAATCGAACGATACTTGCTACATTTTGTAGAATTTTCGAATGTGCACAATAGTGGTAGAAGCTCTAACGCCACTCGATCGAATCTCGTGTATAAAAATGTATAAAAATAACGCTCGATCCAGGCTCTTTTGCTGAATAGCTAAAAGGTCTATTGCGAATTTACTCCTTATAGAACATGACATGTGATATCCTTCCAAAACTGTTTTCTTTCATTTAGAATCTCACTCCTTTTTCCGCAGTTAAAGGAAATAGACAGATTTTCATTTACATGCTCGAAGAATAACTTCTGTGACTGAATTTTCAAATATAAATTGATATACATAGAACATATCAAAGCCTGCAAAACATCCAATTTGAAGATTGCATTCACGTTGGGCTTCATGTCATCAATCTTTACCAGTTTAAAAGAGCTTGAAATTTCTAGCCAAAAATGTTAGTACGCCTCGCATGAAAGAGCATGAAATAGCACTGAATTTTAATGATGCAAACACTGCAGGAAGAGCTAGTGGCTGTTTACCATGAATTTTGCATAAGCTGAGGCTAAAACTCGAAGCACAGCTGCCAGTGAGAACCATTAAGATGTTGTGAAAATGTCAAGCTAACTTTAAACAGCATCACAGTTAATATTTATGACATTTGCTAAGAGTTGGTTCAGAAACAAAGGTGCGAGTGTTAAGGTAACTTTATTTCATAGGTCAGAAACAGGTTCAAGTTGAAAGGTGCTTCGCAGCAAACAATGTTACCAAGATTCAACATAATGAAAATTTCCGACAATTCCTAAATTGATACAAAATATTTTTTGCATTTCAAAGATCTAAGACACAAGGAGAAGAAATACGAGCATAACTAAACAGGAGTATCACAAGAAGAAATGGAAAACAACGAATTTATCAATCTTCAACTGCATGCAAAACTTCAAAGGGTGACTGTAATCGAAACGAACTTCGCGAGAGTCAAATTTACGATGAATTAGTGTGAAGGCCGAGGAGAAGAATTCAAACTGACTTCTTGCGTTTCAGTGACATCAAGGTTATAAAGTGAAAAGAATACAGTGTCAAGATGTTTTAGAACAGGTATAGCTATGAGACAAGCATTGGCTAGCTAGTTTATAGTTCATTTCTTCTTAAGTTAAAATCTACGTAGAGGTGCCTTGTTAGTCAGGATACTAAAACTGACTAATCTGCTGTTGAAGAGTTGTAGTGTTTCATTCAAAAAGGTAGATTTTTTTAAGAGACTGCAGTAGAACCTGACTAAGGATATAGAGAACAAAACATAACACATTTTTGAAATAAATCAAATCCAGGAAAAATGGTCCAAAGAATCGGAATGAAATTTCCAGACTGACTTTTAATGTCAAAAGCAAAGGTTATAAAGAGAAGAAATTGCAAAAATGTGTTAACAATATTTGCAGTTATAAGTGACAAGAGCACATTGCATATCACAGTGCAGGTCTTGGCAAAGTTAACACTGAAAAGTTAACTGTATGACTTTAAAAAATTGCGAACAAAGGAAATGTAAACAAAGGGAAACACTTATTGACAACGGGCTTCTACTTCGTTATTCCGAACGATCGCTATTCAGAACAACGACCTTGTAAGTTCAAGTTTTCGAAGTTTGCCACAGCTCAGGATAGCACTTTCATAGCACCTGATCTTAAATAGTCTTGTTATAACGATGGTGATATTTCAGAAAAAAGCACATGTTTATGAACTTTGAATAACATTGGTACAGAGTTTCATAATGCAAAGCAACTGAAAAATGTAATGCAAAGAACTCTGATGCACTGAATATAGCATTTTTTACGATTTACATTTTCAAGATACAAACAGTTCACAAGATCAATCTTCTTGAACCAAAAGGTTAAGTCTTGCTATAAAGGCAGTGATATCAAAGAGAAACGATTCAAAATGAGATTAGCATAAATTGTCGCTTTATAGAGAAGTGAAGGCGTAGCTTATAGCTGAATGCTACAATTCTCATAATAAGCAGTTCACAAGATCGATCTCCTAATATTCGAGCTAGAGATTTGATTCTTGCTATAAAGGCTGTGATATTACAGAGAGACGATTCAGACAGAATAGAATTAGCATGTACTTTCATGAAGCAGGGAAGCGGCAGCTTGAAGCTGAGTGCTACAATTCATAAGATATAAATAGTGGAAGAAATTAATCTTCTGACATTTGACTTAGAAAACGGTCTCTGTAGGACCGCATAGAAAATTGTGAGAAATTACATTTAAGTCATTTTAAGATGAATCACAGACTGTGTTGGCAGCTGCTTTGCTACGAAAGAATTGATGTTCTTTGAGTTGTAGCTGGAAGTTGAATTTCAATGTTATGCAAACAGCTGCATTTAGAAGATATTTTCCTCGTGACATCAAGTTAAAACTTTTGGTACTTGGTAGCAAAAGCAAGTGGCAGAATGCTACTTGATGGATTGTGCAACGGTTAAGCATTTAGCAAAGCGATGTTAAGACATAACTGAAAGAAAGAAAGTCTATCAATATACGCAATCCATCGTGTCTCGAAAGAAAGTACAGAAATCAAGAAGCACAGTGCTGGAACGCTACTAGCCAGACAGTGAGATATAACTGAGTATTTGGCCCAGCGATATTAAGAAATAGCTGAAAGGAAGAAAGTCAGTTGGTGCATAAAGTTGATTGTATCTCGAACGTAATCACAGAAATCTGGAAGGAGGGTGCCAAAAGACTACTCGATGGATAACTGATGGAAATAGATTGATCACTCAAACACTGCAACTACCAAATTATTCGAGTTGCTTCCCACTTTGAAATGTCCTTTAATAAAGAGAAAAGAACGACATATTGCTAGGCTGTTCCCTGAAGATGTCGTATTACGAAAGAAGCTATCAATGATGGGTCTGTAGACTGCTCAGAGCATTGCTGCAGATAACGTCAGAAATACGTTCACGTATCGATAAAACTAAAGAACGGTAAATCGTCGAGACTGTTGCTATAGGATCTCATAGTGCAAAAGATCCTCAGGGCATACATGTTAAACTGCTCATCGCGCTGCAACTGACATGTTATTCTAGTCGCTTTCAACAACGGAAATACCTTTAAAAAAACCGATGAAAGATAAATCATCAGGTATTACCCTGAAGATGTCATAGGAAAAGGATCATATACAACATAGCGGTATAAAACAAGATACCTCGACGATGATGGGTTTATGAACTGCAACACGAAAGCTATCCAGGTCGTCTCGAACAGCGAAAATTCGTTTGACAAATGCTCCCAACATCAGAAAAACGTTTAATGAGTAACTAAGGAGATACTATTGCAGTGCGTTGCCAAAGATGACATACTACGAGCGATTCATTGAATTTTCACTAATATCTGTTTACTTATCCCTTATTTATGACTTATACAAGGTGATGAAGTGGTATTTCTGCTTTGAAAAAGATAAAATGGAGAGTAATGGGCAAAAGAAAACTCATTACTTGCAGCCTCGTTTACAACGAGCTGGTTCTGGCAAAACGAAGCATGTTCACATGATTAGGCATGATAGTAGGCACACGATGATAAGACACAGACCTATAGAATTTGAATGATTCAAACATCGAAATTGTTCGGGACACTGTGAATTCCCCCTTTTGTAAATCACAGAAGAAAAGACGTTTAATTTCATTGCCTCGCTGATCTATGGGACGAGCGAAGTGCTTTGGGGCGTGCGCAAATTCACAAAGAAAGGATGACAGGCGATGACCTTGCGATCGATGTTGCGCAGACTCCAAAGCGCTTAAGGGGGGGGGGTCTGCCCGTTCTGGATAAAAATCTGAGAGACTTCCACTGATAGTATCTTGAACAAGAAAACAGTCACCATGAGATACTTAATTTGAAACGAGGTAATGCCACCCGTTGATGAAAGACCTACTGCTTTCAAAGAAGTATTTTGCACCCCAAATGAAAAGCAACACAGCTTGGGAAAGAGACGGCTTTCATGTCACATAAAAGCCGACTTTGCACCCGCAAAGTATCATGGATATCAAGCAACAGGTTTTAAAGGTAGTGTGTCCATATACAAGGACAGCACACACCGAACCAGTCAAATTATCGGCAAATGATTGGCTGATATTCAATTTGATCACAAGAACAGAGAAAATTGCTACAAACAACATTCGTGATCGCACATCCATGAAACGTCATGATCCTAGCATATATCTCCTGGTTTAAGGAACTGCAGTGGCTCCTAATTTAATACAGAATGGAATTCAAAGTATTGACCGTAGTTTTTAAATCATTACGCAATCAAGCAACAATGTGTATAGTGGGTCCAAAAAAACCGTGCTCCGTTTGTGTCACTGCTATGGAGGAGCCGTGGACTCAATCATCTTTATTTTTACACAGTTGCATAGGTCAGGCTTTAACTTAGAGTTCGAGACCTTGCGTGAGTCATTCTGACGTGTGGTTGCTGATTTATGGTGGAGAAAAGGCAAAATAAGTGGTTGCTTCAAAAACAGCACTTCTATAAGTAAGTTTTTCAAAGGAAGGGTTTATTAGGTTAGTAGGATTTCGCAAAGAATAGTTATAGGTTCTAATATGAAAAACATCCTTCATGAAGGATGGATTCAGATTATTTAAAGTTTTGAAAATTTCCAAAGAAAGGGCTCTAAGTCGGGAAACAAGCATCGTACATCGTTGCGACTTCAGTATAGAAGATCATTGAACGAATTTGCCCCGATAGGACGCTTTGGTCTTCTGCAGCAGCCACAGAGGCACGACTTTTATGAAATAACTGGAAGATAATGATTAAACACTCCTGCAAATATCGAGCATTTCTACTTAGCCAGTGAACGTAGATCTTGCCTGGTGTCAAGGCTCCATGTTTAAAGCACATGTCCACCTCATTTGCAATTCGCAAACCGCATGCAATCTTAAATTTGAAATTCATATGCTTAGCGAACGATTGTCAAGGACTGAAGGCAGCCAATTAGAAAGCAACTTAAAAAACCATGCACTACCAAAAGGAGACATAATTCATTGGTTGAATAAACCAGGAATAAACACTCGAAATTCGTGCAAATAAGTTTGCAGTGTGTACTGAATTCGCAGGAGTTTGGCATTCGGAATTCTGAATTCCTATTCGTTTTGCGAATTACGACTCAAGTAGAAATGGGATTTTAATCAACAAAGGCCTAAATCGCTAACACATTGACCTAACATTCTAAGAAGCAGATAGGCGGAGACACACTTCGTTCATGTAAAAAACTGTGCTATCAGCTTTAAGCTCACCTGCTCCAATGAGAAAGATAAATTTTGTTACAGTCATGCAGATTTATTGCTGTTGCGTAGGAGAGTCTTTGTGTTAAATATCGCAGTTCGGCATCTGTAAAACACAAAGAAAATCGTAGATTATCTGAACTGTAGCAGTTTCGACTGTTGAGATTTGCTCTAAATAGCCCATAATGTTAGTTGACCTGGCTGTTCCATGTGAAGCATGTGTTCGTGAAGAGCTGGCTTTGAAGATTACTGGACATGCTCAACGCTTGACAGGGATCTAGAGACTCGTGAAATTAAACAAAGATAAGCATTACTTTGACTAAGATGAGCAAACTCCTAACATAGCCTGCGTCCAGACTCTACTAATTCCATGAAGAAAAGTGACCTTCCTCCTCCAGTAGAGTCTGCGCATCAGCTACACAAAACCTTTCCAAAGATACATGTGGTTCCTAGGCTTGAGGAACCAGATCTCATTGGTGAAAAGAGATCTCTATTGTTCTCTTTTAGTTTAATTGATTGATAAACATCTTCTGGGAATTCTAGTAACTATTCTTATTGAATTAGATTCAATGGGGCAGCCGTAAGAAGGATTAAAAACAAAGTAGTCAAAATACCCCACACAATAAAATCAGTTTGGCTAGGCTTGTTTAGGCACACGCTAATTCAATCAAAATATGCCTGTGCTGATATCAGCAGACTCGCCTTGTGTCTCTGATTCGCAGACTCTACTGGAGGAGGAACCTCCTTTCTCTTCAGGGAATCAGTTGAGTCTGCACGCAGGCTATCCTAACATCGAAAGAAATGATTTACAGTACAGAATTTAGAAATAGCCTTTAACAACGGATCGATGCCGGGAAATACAGGTGAATATTCATCCCGCGGGAAATTGTAGGCAGTATAATTCCCAAGCTATTTTAGACTACATTACATAAGTCCCTCTAACTTACAGTCGTTGTTGTCGTTGTTATCGCTTTAAAACATCAGATTATAAATGTCGAACGAGTGCAAGGAATCATGTTGTCAGTCTAAAGCTATTCAGCGAGCGAAGCTATTTCCAATGCAACAAAATTCGAAGAATTTCTATTCGAATGGAACACATGCTACGAACGGCACTCCCTGCTGCGAACAGTCGATTCTTCAGAAATAAAGCCTCAGTCAACAAACTGTACAGGTTGAATCAAAAAGGGTCTACACATTGGGCGTGCTATGGAATAAAAATATGGCTGATATTCCAAACTGAAATGTTAATTGATCATTCAAGGGCTAACTTAGAAGAGAAATTTTGTTTAATAAAAAATCACGCATCTTGGAGATTCAAAAATTAGAAAATGCCTGAGGGTGTTTGATGGAAATTGAGGATTCCATCCTCCGTTCTATTCCATGATTTATCTATGCCAATGATAGAGCAATTCAATCTAATGCAACTGTCACATTTAACTCAATGGAATTGTCAGCTTAAAGGCAGTCTGTCTCCTATTGTTCTGACCTTAACAAGGGTTTTATTTACCCTATTTACGTTGGAGCTAAATTCATGCTTCACTGAGTCTCTGTGTCCTTGATTTCTTTCGATAAAGCACATTAGCACAAACTTGAGAAGTGTACAATAGACATCCTTATCGAGTTTATTTTCATTCTTCCAAGGGGACAGACTGCCTTTAAGAAATAAGATTTCAATTTCAATAGCAAGTAAATCATGGACCAGAATGAAATGTGGAATTCTCGATTCCCATACAAACCCTTGCAGGCACTGTTCTAATCTTTGGGTCTTAAAAGACGGGTGATTTTAGCAAGCAAAATATTCATAACTAATACTACATTCACACTGACGCAATTAAACCAGCTTTATTTAAAACAGTATAAATTTCAACCAATCAAATGGCTGGATTCGTTGGATTGACCAATCAGAAGGCCCTATTCGAAAATCTGGTTTAATTTAAGCCGGTTTAACTTACAGTGTTATACCGCATTCACACTGACACAGTTAAACAAGCTTTACTTAAACTAGGTTAGATTTCAACCAATCAAATGCATTGGATTCGTTGGTTGCCCAATCAGAAGGCCCTATTCGAAAATCTGGTTTAATTTAAGCCGGTTTAACTTACAGTGTTAATGGGGCATAAGTCAACCTTTAACTGACAGACCAACATTTCAGTTTTGAATATCGGCAATATACTTTTAATTTCATAGCACACCAAACGAGTAAATGTTTTTGCCTCACCGGGAAAATGCAGCAAGTTTGTAACTACGCTTTCGTAAAAACAGGAGAAAAGCGAACTAGCCAATGTCAACGCCACTCAAAAAATCCATTAGTTTCACGTTATCCAGCCAGCTGTCCTTGTGAAATCCCACGATTACTATCAACCTCATTTCACTGCATATCATGAATTCTCCATATCTATTCTCAATATTCACGAACAATGAGCTTGTGACAGTGAATATTACAGTTAACCGTGGGGAGATTTTCTGAGAGTGTGACCACGCTAGACGACAAACCTCCTCATTTCTCACGATAAAGTGGTTGCTTTTAAAGTTTTCTAGAATAAGATAGAAAGGCTGGAAGAGCGACTTAGCAGATGCCTAATCTCAGCTTGGACTCAGCTTCGCAGTAGGCTAGCCAGCAACTATGTTTGCATTGTCTTTCAATAGATTCTAGGGTTATCCAACATAGCCTTGGGAAAATCTCTCACTCCAATTTTCTAAAATTGGCTGACTTCCACTCATCAGAATTGTTCGAGCGGACGGAATTTTACACAATTAAATGTCTGTCATGCGTAACATTCCATTCAAATTCAAAGTGACCAATTCTCTCTCGCGAACAATAGATTCCCAGTCTGCTCGGAAAAATCTGACTGAGTGGAAAGCAGCACTTCGAATGGTACGAGGGACTTTGACATGGGTCTCACCTGAATTCAGGCTCTAGGGGTTTTCCGCATGGCTCTCAGGGAAAATACTATCACTTCAAGATTTCAGTAATAATAATTATCATCATCATCATTATCATCATCATCATCATCATAATCATCATTATGATTATCATCATCATCATCATCATTATCATCATCATCGTCATCATCATCATGAGCATCATCGTCATCATTACCATGAGCATCATCGTCGTCATCATCATCATCATCATCATCATCATCATCATCATCATCATCATCATCATCATCATCATCATCACCATCATCATCATCCTCATCATCATCATCATCATCATCATCATCATTATTAATTCATTTAACGTCAGCTGCCAAAAAAAATATAGCTGAATTACTTCTCATTGAAGCCCGTAATCTTTTGGGCATCTTCTGAAAACGGTAGAGTTGGTAGGAACTAAAGTCCTCCCATTCTTTTAGTGCGGTCCAAACAAAGACGGGAGACTTCACAGACTTCAGGTCATTTTAATGAAAAGTCTTTCCTTTGGAAGACTTCCAAGAGATTTTTGCTGCATTCTGTTAAGCTCTAGGTACTGAAAACGGCAGACTTTTGAAGCATGAACAGGATTCTGCTCCTAAAGCTAAAAGACTGCTGAGAGATCGCAATTTGAATAAAAAAGTCTACAAAACATTTGAAAATAAAAAAGTATTGCACAGTCTCTCCTCTTGGGGTTTGCATACCAAAAGTAACTGCACTGTAATCGCTTATACTGCATTCACACTGGCACAATTAAACCAGCTTTGTTTAAACCAGTTAAAATTTCAACCAATCAAATGACTGGATTTGTTGGTTTGACCAATCAGCAGGCCCTATTCGAAAATCTGGTTTAATTTAAGCTGGTTTAACTTGCAGTGTGAATGGGGCATTAAATTCTCTCGGCCAAACAAATCATTCGAATTTTCACACTTTCAGAATCCTAGTTCTATTTGGGATTTTCCTCTGTGAAGTCTACCAGCTCTACCAATGTCGGAATGTGCTGCTGTTGGCACTTTTCCAACAATTTCCACAATGTCCCCTGTTTTCAGAGTGCGAATTCCTTTGGTCAAAGACAGTTTTCTCTGCGAAGTAAACCGTTTTCAGAATAATTCGAGTCTTCAGATGTCCGATAGAATACGATTTTAAAGAGAGATTAAGGATAGATTTCATCTCGCGATTTCATTGAACAACTTCGTTGTACAGAGTAATTGAATTTATTCTGTAGGGGTACAAAATGGCTCTCAAGGAAAAAGCTCCTCCTAGGATTTGAAGAAGCAATTGAGCACAGTATCTATCTGAAAATTTCGACTACGCTTTCATTCAAATTTGTTCAAAAGACGAAAGCTTGTTTCTCTCGACAACATCTGCAGTGCAAATCATTTACCCGAACACAAATGGCTTCGAGTTTTCAATGCTCTCGTGACAGAATGACGTCAGAACAAATTTCTCCCACAATGGTTGCTTTCTCAAAATGTCTCCGTGTGCCATCATAGCGCATAGCGTAATATATTATAAAACGCACGAAAGCTTATTGCCCTCATTAGCATCTGCCAAGCATATGGCTTGGAACGAACACAAAATGGTGTCGATGGCGTCGCTTTCTTAAAAATTTTGTGACGTACAGAGCGACTACTGCAAATGCTTCTCTCATGAATCATTCTTTCTGTTATTTTGGCGTACTTCATTCAAAAGCACGGAAGCTTATTGCCCTTCTTAACATCTGCCGAGCACATCCTATCAACAAAAGTGAACATTACATTCAGACCTATGTAAACAAAGCGTAGACACCTCTACTGCTTTTGAATAGACTATAAATATTGAGCAACGCTTATCAATTTAAAATAAGGAGTTTCTTCGAAATACAAATGAAAAACTTTATCGATTTGCACCTAATGTTTGCCGTACGATCAATAAAACAAGTCTACAATAGTACATAGGCGTGTGTGTATTGTGCTTGGTGCGAAATTTTAGTATAAAAGCAGCGCGGATACATGATGTAAGTGAATTTTTTCTTGCATGTAGTGAATTAACGTGTTTTGCGGGGGAATCACATTTATAATCAACGGATGAATAGGCATCTGGTTTGCATGAGAGATGTATTTTGACTATAGCTAAGCAGAGCTTGGAAGGAAGATCTTGTATCATAGCACGATATTGGAATTTGTACATTTTTCAAAATTTATAGAGCAGTGGAGGCGGCTAGTGAATGTATTATGTGTTTTGTTGGTGAGTTGTATTCTAATTTACTGCTGAATTGTCAGATGGTTTGCCTGACACACGAATTGTTGCTCTTAAGCGGAGCAGAGCTTAGGAGCTAGATTTCATAGCACGAATCAAGTCGCGACTAGATTCTGCGCGTTTTGCAAGATTTCCAAAGCAGTGGAGACAATCAGTGAATGCATAACATGTTTTGTAGCTGAGTTATATGTCTAGTTCACGAATGAATTATCAAATGGTTTGCCTGGCAAAGGAACTGTAACTGTGGAGCCAAGCAAAACTTGGGCCTCAATTTCATAGCACAAATCAATTCACGCTTGGACTTAGCACAGATTTCAAACTTTGAAGGCAGGGAAGACAGCCAGTGAAAGTATAACGTCCATTGTGGTTGAGTTGCTTTCCATAATTTACGAATGAATGACCAGATGGTTTGCCTGACATACGAAGTGTAGCTGGGAAACTCAATTTAATAGCATAAATCAAGCCAGTTAGTGCATGTATAAAGAAGGGACTCTCAACAGATTATGCTATTTCTAGTATAAATTGTCTCGCAGAAAAGCGGCGAACAAATAAATTCAAGAGATCAGCCTTCTATTAGAAATACTTGAGTCCTGAAGTTTTGAGTAAGGATTAAGCAGTGTGGGGAGCCAGAAACAGAGAGCGATAATATTTATCTTTGAAGAATTGTTGGGAAGTAGAGTTGTCTGCAACAAAAGGAGCAGAGGAAAAAGCTGAGATTGAAAGTTTAAACGATCGTAGAAAGAACAGAGTTGCGGTGAGTTGTGGTAGAATTTTGAGCAGATTTAAGATCTCCATATTCAGTTGAAAATGAAAAACCTTAAGAAGCCATAGAGAAAGATGCAAGAAACGTGACAAAGAATTATTGATATGTAAACTCATCTAACAGAAAGGGAAGCGAGTCAAAAGTAGAAGGGATCCATAGCGAAACAGCAGTGCGTTGAAGCTAATAAAGAGAATAATAGAAAGAAGAAGGGCAACTGAAGCTTGTTTGGCAAAATATAAGAGACTGATTGAAAAGAAGAGATCGTAGAGAAAACATGTCAACAATGTATTAGCAGATACAAATAGTTAAGCACGATAATCTTACCTTTTCAAACGAAGGTAAGGCAGAAACACAGTCTTGCTACGCAGTACAGTCTTGCTACGCAGTACAGTCTTGCTACGCAGAAATTAAAACGACAAATGATACAGGAAGACAAATGATACAGGAAGTAATAATTCAGAACTTTTCTACATATTGATTACTTAGAAATTTTCAAAAGAAGATACGTCCTTTAAATAAGTGCATAAAAAAGATATCTTCTCAAGACTTTAGTGATTGAAAGGGTTACACAGTAGTTTGAATGGTTCATGAAGGATTCTTCACTTGAGAGTTCAAAGTGCAGTTTCGGAAATGTCCATTGAAGAGTATGTTGCCGGACGTATGACAAAGTAATTAGGACATCATACGGCATAAAATTGCTTAATTATTGATGGAAGTATCGCAGTCAATCTGCGTTTGGGAAATGTGATTCATTTGTGTTATCAAGAAGTAAATGTTTAGCCAGGTTTCATCTTGATATCAAAGAATACACAGGTTTAGCGTGGGAAGCTACTTTAACAGAAAAACCAGATACGGATTACTTCAGATTCGATATTAATACCAAGAAGCTCTTTCATAGACCTTGTAATTGCTGCTTCAAGGATCAGTGAATTTTTTGTAACGAACCAGAACAGATCAAACGGTTTCAGGTTTGATGTTAATCATTAGAAGAGACTCAGTGTTGGAAACTACTTGGAAAGTGAACGCTGATTGAGAATAAATATTTGTGTGAAGAATCAAAAGTTTTCATTGTTGAATGAGAGCATTTCGTCAAGTTTCAAACTGAAAGAAACTAAAAGAGCAGAATCAGTCTTAAAAATCACTTGAAAAGCGAAAGAAGATTGAAATTAATTATGTATGGATTCAGAGACTAAGAATTATATTTCAAGAGTTTCGAGCATGAGCAAAATTTTATGGTAAAGAAACAGAAAATTTCAACAAGGTCTGCGTGGACATTAACTGACAGAATACACATGCGTTAGAAACTACTTGAAATGCAAAAGTGAATAAAGATCATTCATGACCAGATATCGACTAACTGAAGATCTCAGAGATGAACGCTAATTAATGATATGAGCGCGAGAGAGATTTATATGATTTAGAGGAAGAATATTTCACTTGTTTTCAAGGCGATATTAAAGAATAACGACTGGTCGGCATAGAAATTACTCGAAGAGACTAGAAAACTTTCATTGCTTCTGACAGGAAGTTGATTCCAAACAGTGATTTGAAAAGAACGGTAATTGCTTATTATGGAATGAAGAAGATTTCAGTGCTGATGAATCTGAAAATTTAGTCAGCTTTTAGGTACTTATATAAACATACAAATTATTACTAATTTTGCTACGAACAGAGCTTTTTTTAATACGGCGTTTCAGGCTTAGACCCAATATCAAGACAATATAAGAAAATATAAGAACATATAGCAGAGAGCAGAAAGCTAGACGATTGAAAATAATACTGCTAACAGTTTAGTGACACACAGATCACATTTAAAAGACAGATTTGCAATTGAAAATTCTATAAAATCAAGAATAAAAGTATTTCTTGATTTCTCCAATAGATATAGAGGACTGAGGACTGCTCGGCGTTGGAAACTATGTTCAAGGAGAAAAAACATAGGGTTAATCCTGACTTAAAGTTACTAAAAAGAGGTAAATTGAAATTAATTTGATTGAATTTTGCAAGGCAATATTGATATTCAAGTTAATGTTGAAGGGTATAGACCAGGAAGTATCAATATTGTTTATATTGAAGATACGAACAAGAAAAGTATCACTTTTCTGAGAAGTATCAAAATCTGATCAAAATTTTCCTAAAATCATCTACTTCGTGGAAGCTTCTGGAATCAATAGACATCTCACATAGGGGTACGGGGCTATAGAAGTCGTTAGCATTTATGGTTAATTCTAAGAGGAACGTCTGATTTCTGAAATGCTCAGAGAAAGCTGGGAGAAGGAAGTGACCATTGAATTATCTTCGGTGAATTGAAGTGAATTGTAGCTGGAGATTCCTAATGAGAATTGAACTGAATTGAAATTGCTCACAAGAGAACGAAGTCACAATTGCAGAGCACATTCTTGAGAATCCTTGTAAAATATTAATTCAGAAAAGAAAATTGAAGTAAAATGTAAATACTCACATAATATTCAATGCAGACGGAGCATCAGTTTTATGAGCACCAGTATTCTTTGACATTGCACTGAAATGAAAAGAGATAAACTTCAAAACGTTGGATTCTGAGAAGGAATAAGAAAGACCAAAGCACATCATTTGCTTGAGGCAGATTGAAATTTTTGCATGATTGGAAAATTATGCCAAATTTTTAAGAAGTGAAATAGAAAAGTTAACAAAACAGTTGCTTTGGATTTCAAAAAAACGTCAGAGGCGTAGGATTCCTTGACGGTACGAGAAAGTCCTTCGGAGCGTTATTTGACAGAGACTGGATTTTTAGAATCTCTTGTAGCCAATTTGGTATACTGAAATAAATTGGAAAGAGGACAAATAATCAACTAAAATACAAGGAGGTAGAACTGCAGAAACAGTCAATCTTAAGAAAATAACCAATCTCAAGGAATTACAAGCAGATAAAATACTTAGAAAGCAAGAGATTGCTAAAAAAATCCTTCGAAGAGTGTTCTTTACATTGCACACAATTTGAAACATAACTTTGATGGTGAGCTAAATAGAGCGGATTTAAATACTGAATAGATCACTGCAAAATGAGTTGGCCAGGGAAAATTGTGAAGGACATTACTTCAAAACTGATTTTGATGGTGAAAAATTGGCTTAATTCTGATATGTCACCTTTGGCACTAATGAACAAAGTTATTCAGTCAGCTAGCACATGTTATGAAATGATCTGGAACAAGAGAAACACTGTGAAGAGACGACTTGACTAACGAACGTAGATGCACATAATAATTCTTTGCAGCATAGGTTCCGAATCTGATTCGATCAGCAGTTCCATGTAATGAAATAATTCAGTGGAAGAGAAGCCCTTCAAAAGGATGATTTGACTAATGAATTTGAATGTAAAAATCATTTTGAGAAACATTAGTTTCAAATAATCTTCTTGTATACGCGTTGCACAATGTTTCATTGATGAATAAACAAATAAAGTAAAACAAATTATGCTACGAACAGAGCTTTGTTAAATAAATAAGTTTCAAATGTTTATTCGATCTGCTATTACCTGTTATGAAATGATTTGCAAGCAGAGAAGCAAATCAAGAGGAACATTTGACTAATGAAATTGAATGTGAGAATCATTTCAAGAAACATAGGTTTCAAAACTTTATTCGTACAGCAATTACATGTCATGAAATGATTTGGAGGCAGCTAAGCATTACAAGGGGATGACTTGACTGATAAATTTGAATGTAGGGTTATCCTGAACATCACAGGCTGCAAACTTTATTCAATCTGCTGTAACATGTAATGAAGTATTTTCATTCAAGAATTGACTGAATTCTTTCTATGAAAAGAAAATTCTGTGATTTAGAAAATAAGCAAGATTTCCAATAGTACCAAGGATGATTCATAGCAAAGTAGGTAAATTTCTTTTCAAACTATTAGTATGTAATTTGTATTTGATAACGTGAATCCACGGTTGAGGCCCTAGCCATTGTGAAAGAAATCTTTTGATGGGGGGGGCGCCTATTTGAGGCAGGAGAAGAAGGGGCCCTATTAAAGGATAGGATTTTTAATTGACTCATCCTGGCTGAAAAGGTAACAGAATCTTTTTGAAGCCCTCATCAAGGTATATTTGCACCTCGAACCCAATCTGCGTTTGATCTCGGGGGCCTACTTGAGGGTAAAGGACCATTCATTAAAACGACGTCTCAGAAAATCTCTCGAACCACCCTATTTTCATGCTGACACACTGTCAAGTCATAGTTTTTCTTGGGGAGAAAGAATGAAATGTCAAAAGTGCAACAGTGCCTTGAACTTCTTGGCTGCTTTGAACCAACGAAGGAAAATTTTTACAAAATAGCATCTTTTGAATTGAGTATTTATTCATTAAAATTAAGCTACTGTAAACTCTAAAAATGCGTAAAAATGTCCAAAACATAACTACAATAAAATACGAAACTGCAGAGGTAGGTAGGTATTTATATTTAACGTGGCTAGCCCGCGAAAGTCTGAGAGACTTATTTCCAGCAGGGGCCACGGATGTTTTACCATCAGTCCGCCGCAGCTACCCGCCACAGCTACCAGATTTCCCTCACACGGCTCTGGTTGACCCGGGCTAGTGTTACGGACAGCGACCAAACTGTCCAGCGTGGGATTTGAACCTACGGCCGTTCTGACCTTTGGCTTACGAGTCAGACGCCTTAACCACTCGGCCGCACGCTCATCCGCCACACGCATAAATACTCTTTGAAAGTTGAAGAGAAAATGAAGTTCAAAATGTATAGATACATTGATCCCTTGCTTTCAATTGATAAGCAAGTACATGGCAGTTAGCAATCGCAAAAAATAATTCTACAGCTGACTAGCAAAGACGCACATGTTAAAAAGAAAGCCATTAACGGACAAGTCCAGAATTGGTGTGACTGCTGATAAAATACAACATTTTGCTATTATGAATGGTTTATCGTACTTCTTAATATCATTTTTCGTCTTTCCTTTGCGAAGTCGCGTATTCAAATAAGTGACGAGAAAACAATGGCATTATAAGAGCATAGAATCTGCGCCCTTCCTGGGGTCACGTTCAACGATAGCCTCAGATCAGGCACATTAGGCATTAGGCACATAGAAAAATGAAAGGGCATTCGTTCCTCTTTTCCAAAATTTCCAAAAGGCCTGCTAACAGGGTAGTCTAGTTCAATGAGAGCAAGACCACCAAAGTTGTTTTCCTGCCTCTAAATCGCAGCTTGCCCCTTCACCGTGCTTGATAAAAAATGGCAGCGATGTTTGGCCAAAATTTGCAGAATTTTTACCTAATTCATAGCTGTTAAGAACATCAGTATGTGGAAAGAAGTTAATGATTCAAGCATCAGTTTGTAAGTTTGATTTCTGATATGAATCATGCTTGTCCTTTAAGAATGCTGGAAACTTGAGTTACCCAACTCACTAGACTTGCTACAAGTCTCTCTCGCGGAAAAAACGGGTGAAGGAAAAAAAGTGAGAGAGTCTCTCTCACTTTTATTTCTTCTCCCATTTTTGCCGCGAGAGAGACTTGTAGCAAGTCCACCAACTCACTGCCTGTGCATGCAAAGTGGGGTTCTTAAGAGAAATGTGATCATTTATCGTTTCTGCTGGCTTGTACATTATGTGGATCAAACATTCCTTTTTTCTATATTCCAATAAAAGTTACAGCATACGTTACAAGCTGCAATACACTACTTACAGAATTACTCTACGATATGAGCTACACTACATTACATACAGAAATGGCTCTACAATACTACTACAATGATGCCCAGGGGAGCAAAAGACAAATGTCTACCCCGAGGCCATTAAACATATGGATACATAAAAAAGAAAAAACGATTAAAATACAAGACAAGAGAATTACGTGAACAAAAAGATAACAATTAGAATTATATACAATCCACTCATTAATTTCTAGAAAACGGGGGAAGGTGGTGGCAAGTAACGTTGAGGTTTGTAATTATCTCAATCATATCTACCAGTTTTATGGACATACTGCAAGGTTAATTGCAAGGTTAATTCATGGTTAATTGTAATATATCTCTGTTAATAACTCTGATTGGCTTGCTGATCAATGGGGCGAGCGAAGAGTTTTGGGGCATGCACATTTTCAAAAAGGAAAGATGGAAGGCGACTACCCTGAAATCGAAACTGGGCAGACGCAAAAGCGCTTGGACTGGCGTCTGGCTCGTCTAGAGAAACTCAAAAAGACTTTCACTGATAGTATCCCGAACAAACTCATAAACAACAGAGCTATCTTACTGCTACATAATGCAAATTAGGTGTTTTTTCTGGTACTTTCAAACCCATCAGATTCTGAAAACAGTATAGACTTTGAAAGAGACAGAAATATAGTTACGGGTTCAGTTAAGGATTGTATAGCGATTTGCTATATGGTGTGGCCACTCTAGCCGTCGGCGGGATGGGCCCCCCTCTTCATTACCTAGCACCTGTGTCCTTTCAAATTTCTTAATACTCGCTGATATTGTTGCCTGGCATCAGATGTGAGACAGAAATTAAATTTCCCTTTGTAGTTTTTTTTTGATAAATTGTAAATATTGAGTTGTAAGTGCCTTTCATGGTGGGAACTGCGATGACCTAGCATCTATTCCCGCCATGATCGGCACAGTAGTTGTATTTTTTGTGTTTTATACTTCTAACTGACTATATATATATATATATATATATATATGTATATATATATATATATATATATACAAAAAAAACTAGCGGTTCTCCTTTCTTCGCATTGTTCCTCTTAGATTATCTTCTTGTATTTGTATTAATATATAAAACCATTAGTATTGGTATTAGTAGTAGCATCTATGTTTAGTAGTATTTAAATTAAGTGCAACTATGTAATTAGTAAGTGTCTAACTACATGATGTGATGCAATTCTCCTTTCCTTAAGTCAATAAAATTCATATCCTTTGAAAAAAATTCAAGCTCGACTTACTGAGCTCTTTTGAATGATACCTAAATCAACGTTTTTTTTCTAATTAAAAGTCAGTTTAATGTGCAAGAACATAGCTAGGCGACATGACTTTTGAGAGTAATTCAAGCGGCAGCGGTCGAAATCTGAACCATTGGAGATGGATTCGGTCTTAGTGCCAGCACAACTTCGCCTTTGAAATCACTCGACTGATTCTTTCCAAGTTTGAAACAGAATTCGCGAAGTACTTGTGCTAACACAAGTTTTAGCTCAGCTTCTGCAAATTTGTAACCAATGCACATGCGTGGCCCACGACTGAACGGGAAGTAACGATACAGCTTGGTTGTAGCATCTGCCTTTGTTTCTGTGGGAGAAACAGCAAGATTATTATCGAAAATATTAGGGAGACAGGAATAGGGGTTTGCAAAGAAGCATGACCTACGAAGAACTATGGCGACAAGGAACTGAAGGAAGCCTGATTGTACAAATACGCAGGGCTATCGACAGGTTTCAGGGGGTCTGGGGACAAAACTGTGGAATGAGGTTGATCGAGGCGAGCACAAATTTTGTCGATTTCGCACTTTACATTAACTTAAAATGCACCTCAGGAAATTACCTGCAACTGAAATGTTAAAATTCTTATGAAACCCCTAAGCCCTGATGCCCTCTGGCAAATTACCTCCTGCCCACTCTCGGTGGCCGTGCAAATACAGCATCTAAGAAACATGGAAGATTTCTTTAGAAAAAAACTGAGGAAGTTGGGAGATCCAGTCCAGTTTTGAAGGAAGAATGCTGCCCTTTCAACGGGCAATGGGAGCAACGAGCCCCCAATATCAAGGCATCGCGAGGTGAGTAGCATAGGTTTCAAATCTTTAAAAAGCTGGGTGTAAAATTCAATGACCTATTTATTTGAACTGAACAGCCTCAAAGAAACTTGAACTATTTCAAAGAATATCTGCCGTTGGACTTTTCTCAAATCTTCAATATTTTCAGAATTGCTGTGTTTTTCTTCTTTTTTAAGAATTCAAGAAAATTTTCGAAAAAAACTTTAAACTTTCGTGATTTCTAAACCTATTGACGAAAGATCACATATTTTAAAAAAACCATAGTTTATGGATGACTACAATATGGTGTCAGGCAAGACACTCTCACCATTCTGGTTTGTGACTTAGAAATTTGATGACGTCACATCATAAAATGAGCTGAAATATTAAAGAGGCCATAATTTCGACAAATAATCAAGATTTCTGAAAAGTCCAACGGTAGAATCATAGAAAAGTGGCAAAAATTTCTTCTAAGTCATTCAGTTTAAAGAAATAGGTCATTGAAATTTACACCCGTCTTTTTTGATAGATCTAAAGATTTGGAACCTATGCTGAGGTGAGTCTTTGAATTTTAAACTAAATTGCAGAAATCAAAGTTTATCTCAAATCAGAGTTCACGTGACCATTGGAAATGATACAAAATTACTGATGCAAAGCATTTTGATTGCTGTTATTGTAATTTCGTATTTCGAAGCGAATGAAGTTAGAGACTGGACCTATGACTTTTGTCCCTTGTTTCTCTGCGTTCTTTGATTTGCTGATAGTACTTGGTCAAAAGGACTCATGGTACCGCCATGAAAAAGTAGGCACAATTCACCAATCAAACTGCTAGAGCTTAGTTTCTAACTAATCAGGAGGCGCTACTGAGACAGTAGAGTTGTTATTGTTGCATACAAAAACGGTTGATAAGGCCTAGAGCTCTTGAAGCTGCGATAGATCTATTTTGCTTCGACAAAGAAAGATTACTGTCTACATGTCATGCATTTTGCAATAAGTAGGTGAGGAAAATATCTTTCTTTGTACTTAAAGTTTCCTTTTCAGTGTTCAAGCTCTTTCGGCCAAACCTTGAAGCGATTTTGTGGAGTAAGCGAGAAAACCCGCTTGTTTAGGCCATTTCGAAAAGTTGGGCCCACTTCTCAAGAATAGTACTATGAGTCCCTTTTGACCAAGTGAGATCAGCAAATCAAAGAACGCAAGGAAATATAGAACGAAAATGCATAAGTCTGGTTAGTGACCAGGCACTGCAAAGTCGTGTGTCAATAGTTAAGCAATGATATCAAGTGAGAATTTAGCTACGGCAAAATAAAACAAACCGTGTTGCACCCGAAAGAAATAAAAAATTTATCCTTTCCCAAATATCTTGATTCATTTGGGTTATGAAGCAGATTTTCAAGACAAACATAATTTAACATACCAAGTTCATCAAATCGATCCGGGTTGAATTTATCTGTATCCTCCCAAAATTCCAAATCCCTGTGGGCACAAGCAGCTCCAGCGAAAACTATCGTACCCTTCGGAATCTCGTATGGGCCTATTTTGACATCCTCTTTTGCTTGACGACTAACTTGAACAGCCACTGGGTATAATCTCATTGTTTCCTTAATGCAGTTGTCAAGAAACTTCATGTTCTGCAAATGATCACTAGTAATTTGTTTCTCGCCGTTCAAGACACTTCGAATCTCTTCTCGTGCTCTTTCTTGAAACTCTGGGTGCTTTGAGAGTAGGAGGATCGCCCACGTCAAAGTGACGGTTGATGTTTCGTGTCCTATTGTGAAAAAAGGCAAATTTTCAAGCACGAGTTTCCATCGTCTAGCATAGAAAAATTGCTGATCCCCACGGGGGTAACCTTAATCTGAACCCACACCCTAAAGTTTTTAAATTTTCCAAACATTATTGCCCAAAATTTTCGAACCATTCAACAAATATACCCTAAAAACTGTGACAAAAATTCAAAACTCAAACCAAATATATAGATACTGCAAGTAGGTATCTTTCGGAAAAGAGAAAGGTGAAAACATCAAAACAGAAATAGGGATTGCACAGGGTGACTGTCTCAGCGCAGTACTTTTCATCTTCTACCTTGCCAGATCCATGGATACAGAGAACGCAGCAACAGACCTACCCAGAGAAAACAGCTACTTTGAAATAAGCCCTCAGTACGCTGATGACATCACATGGGCATCTACTGCGAAACATCGAATAGATCATATCAAAGAAACCATTCCTGGTAAACTTGCAGAAAGAAACCTACGAATAAATGAATCAAAAACGGAAGAATATAACATCGAGCAAAAGGGAAATGAAGCATGGAAAGAATGCAAAGTTCTGGGTAGTCTACTCAGTACAGAAAAAGACATCAACAGAAGAAAGATTTTAGCAATTGATGCCTATAAAACGTTCAACAGCATTTTCAGCAGCAAGAAAAACTCCATCAAGATCAAACTGAGAACCTTCAATGCCTATGTAGCAAGTGTGTTTTTGTACAATAGCGAACTTTGGACTCTGACGAAGAAGTTAGAAAACACCATCGACACCTTCCAACGCAGACATCTAAGAAAGATTCTAGGAATCAACTGGCAAAGAAATATTAGCAACAACGAGCTCTATGCCAGAACGAAATGTGAACCATGGAGTGAAATAATAAGAGGAAGGAGACTAACATGGCTAGGACATCTCATGCGCTTGCATCCAGAAACACCAGCAAGGAAGGCCCTTAAAGAATATCTCAGGAAAGTGAAACGGCCACAAGGAAGACCAAAGACGACCTGGATGCAGACAGTCAGGCAAGATTTGACAAGCATTGGAATTAAACTAGACCTATCAAAAGAAGCACAAACTTTGAAAAGACTTTCTGAACTGACACATGATAGAAAGAACTGGCGTGGCATTGTGAGACGCGTTGTGCAGTATTAACTGCGTGTGACGTCTTAGTAGTAGTAGCAAGTAGGTAGGTAGGTATTTATATTTAACGTGGCTAGCCCGCGAAAGTCTGAGAGACTTATTTCCAGCAGGGGCCACGGATGTTTTACCATCACTCCACCGCAGCTACCCGCCACAGCTACCAGATTTCCCTCACATGGCTCTGATCGACCCGGGCTAGAGTTACGGACAGCGACCAAACTGTCCAGCGTGAGATTTGAACCTACGGCCGTTCTGACCTTTGGTTTACGAGTCAGACGCCTTAACCACTCGGCCACGCGCTCTCAAGAAACTGCGCTGTATAGTATGATGATGAAAGGTTGTCTGTTGATTCTAATTCAGAAATCCTTAAAGAAACTTGAAGATACATATATGCAAAACACAACGCCCTCAGTAAAATGATGCCACTGAAATTTAAGGCAAACTGTTTGGGGATTTACGGGTATGTTGTGGTTTTCTTTTCTTTTCTCTCTCCCTTGATATTCACTTGTAGCAATCTTTACATTAAATGGTCGCAGGGTAGATACAGCGTTGTGCTCCTTGTGGTATCGTTTTGGAAGCGCAGAAGAGTAATTTCGTAAGTCGTGTAACTGGTAGAGTGATTCTGCCACTAGTAATATGTCATGTGACTGATTATTGAATTGTAAAAAGTTCTTGCACGGTTGTCATGGGTCTACGTAAAGTGAACAAGTCTACAAGACAAACCTGCAATCATAAACATTCTTATTTGCGCATTCAGATCTTCATCTGTAAACGAATCTCCTGCATCGTCCTTCATCTTTAGCAAGCTTTGAAGCAAATCTTTTCGCTCCAGATTTTCTCCGCTCGCCATTTCTTTTCTTCTGTCCTTGATCACTTTATCGATAATACCATTCATCACTTTTGTGGCCTCATCAACTTTATCCCTCTCTTCTGACGGAAAATATTTCAAGAACGGGAAGAATGCTTCAAGAGCTTTTCTCCGCATGTTGAACTGACCCACAAGAAACGTATCAGTGGCAGTACTTTCTTTGCTGTGGCCTCTCGTTATACTGTTAAAGCAATACCCAAAGGCAGACTCGCCAATAACATCTAAAGTTAGATGTGTGAATTTATTCTGAATGGCTTCCTCAAATGGTCCACCCAAGTCGATCAGCTTGTGCTTCCAGAACTGCAAAAAAGAAACCAGTGAATAGCCGGAAACAATAAAATCTTAATAGCAAGCAAACGTTATTAATTAACGCAGGTCACTAGGGAAATGGCAGCTATACTAGACACTGCTTATGTGGGCCAACGGCACTGCAGTTTTTTCCCTCAGAGTTGCCTCCGAGTACTCTTTTACCCCAGGAGGACTTCTATTGGCATGTAACGTGGAGTAAGACACAGGATATTTTTGAAAGACCCAAAAACATACTAAATTTAGGACATTTTAGACCCCAAAAATATACTCATAGCTTCATGGTACATGAAAACTGAAGGTTTTATAGCATTTTCGGCAACTGCCCTGCAACATCTCGGTGAAGAATTCGGCCTAGAACTCATTTTGTCAAATTTTTGCATCAGCAACCCCAAAAAAATACTGATTATGCACCAAATAGCGTACCCAAGGGTATACTAAACAACTTTTGACAAACCAAAAAAGTCTGACCCCCGCCCCCGTCACTTACAAGTAGGGAGTACTCCATGGGTCTTTTACCGACCTCGGAAGGATGGACAGCCGAGTTAGCTGCATGCTTGTAGTTTTTGTACTGCCAGCGACGGGATTTGAATCTTCGCGAGTAGACCCCACAGGATTCAAGCATTGCGCCTCAACAACTTGGCCACACAGCCAAGAATCGCATTGTCAACCGGCAAGCGATTATGTTTTGTTTTTGGTGGATTTTGCAGACTTCATAGATTTCACTTGATAAAAGGCTAATCTTTGACACACGCAACGGCAAATATGGACGCATTTGCAGCTGCAGCTATGGTTAAGAGTTGAGCAACATCACGATGAAAAGTTCAAGTGAATTAGGCCACCATTACAAAACGGACTGCAATGCATGCCGGTTGCCCAAGCATCTTTAGATATCCGAAAGGACTGCACAGTGCCTCTCATATGATTACGAGAAAACGCAAAATTGAAACTGCTTGAGAAGAATAATATGAGGCACTGTTACGAAACGTTACTTTGACGACACGCTGAAATTTTCCGTTTTAGACCATTCGAAATCAAATTTGACCCAAACAGAAACTATGATCATGATCACACTTGGCAAAGTTGTCGACCAACTTCCTGGCTAAAGATCGGGAGCGACAAAGAATCAATACTTTTCTCGTAGTTTTAGAGATAACTCCACATTTTTGTAATCAACAAAAGGATCTGAGCCAAGATTTGCGAGGTCGACGTTGATGAAAACATGTCCATTTATGCACCATTCAATTTGCCAAGACTATAAAGAACTGCATCCCTATTACTGCCTTTTGATACACCGAATGATGTTGGAGAAATCAACTGCTTTTTGAGGAGCGTGACTTTGCAAAACGGCACTTCGCTGTTCACTTGAGTGGAAAGAAGAGTTACTTTGAAAACGTAAATATCCCGTACCTTGACCAGCTGCAGTGCCTTTTCATTGAAAAGAGGCAAGAACTTTTGTACATTCCCATATGAAAATGCAGGATTCAGCATTTTCCTCTGCATCGCATGTTCTTTTCCATCTGAACTGAAGAGAGTTCTTCCCGTAAATTTCAATATGTTTTTAAAAAATTCTGGTCTCTGAAATTTCGTTGAATCTGATACTAAAATTTGTTTGATGTATGCTGGATTTTGACAGTAAACCATATAGCCACCTGAAAATATTGAATACAGGCAATCAGTCTGGTCCTCTATAGACTTGCTACAAGTCTCTCTCGCGGAAAAAACGGGAGAAGGAAAAAAGTGAGAGAGACGTGTAATACTTGGCATGCTCATTAATATTCATGAGCTATTGAGCCTTGCTTCTATTTTAAAAATGACGAGGTTGTTGTCAACTGTTTCATCAAAGCTTGAGTCGACCATTGTCAAAGAATATCGCAGAGCCTCGCTCTGTTGTATCATTGTTCTTTCTAAGCATATGATCGGATATTGGTTTTTTGTAAAAGGATGCCGACTGGACAGAATCCTGTCCAGCCAATGACCCAAGCTACCAAGTATTACAAGTCTCTCTCGCTGTTATTCCTTCTCCCATTTTTGCCGCGAGAGAGGCTCGTAGCAAGTCCAGGCCTTCTAGAAAGAGGAATGTTTTAGAAACTAGGTTTATACTGACGTTTTTACTTACGTTTTTCTTTTAGCTCTACCTTTATTTGTTTGATTCTATCTTTTCGCATACCATTAATCAGTATCTTAAGTTCATGAATTCTCATGCAGTCTCTATCACTGCAAAAGATATATTTCTTGAGACTTACAACATCAAATGGAATAAAAAATGTTCTATTTTACGTTTTGAAACAACGAAAGCCGGTTGATCACTCAAGAATGAGGGTTCATTCAACGAGACAAAAGCTTTGAAAGTGCCTCAGCACTGGTGTCTTGTAAACCAGTTTGCAGACTTAGGCTAGGCCAAAGAAGGAAGTTGCGAAAAAGCTTTGAAGAACTGCCAAGTCAAAAGTCAGCTGAATGAGAAATGAGAATTGGTAAGAACTATGCCAAAGATTAGAAATGACATACCGATGACAGACCATGTTTTAAAAATGTCGCCATACTTTCTGCCCCATTCTACTAAAACTTGGTGGCCATCATTTGGAGAGCGAAGGTCCGTTGTATTTCCGAAAATTAGCGAGCCTTTAGGCCCTGGAATCTTGCGAAGAGGATTTCTGTACCATATTATACATTTGTATATGACTAAGATGGTAATGACAGCGAATAAACCATGTGAAGTGGCTATTTCTCTCAAGGTATCTCCAATCATCTTGCATGTACTTGTACAGAGGCCCATCATACAAACTCCTGCCTGGCTTTCCTCCTTCGAATCAAATCAGGAGTCACGACACTCGGCCCCTCTGACGTCGATAAATGCGACGACATCGTTCAAAAAACAATTGTTATTCAACCGCAGTGCTTTGAATCATTCAATCTTATCATTATCCATACGTCATATTTGAACAGATTAAGGCTCATACTAAAACGCGGAGTGACGGAACGGAGCGCCAGAATGTGAAATACGGAACCAACTCACAAAAAAAGCGTAATGGATTACGAAAATGCGTGAAAGGATTTCTGAAATAAAGAACTATTTTGGTTCATTTCATTTCATTAATTTTTCACTCTTTATCTTGTTCTGCAAAGAAGAACAAGAGGGAGCTTGCTTGGCCTCACGGATGAGGTCATTTCAGGTTTTCGCTCCACCATGTTGTGGCTCCAGGAAATGCAAACGCTCTCTGGCCACAGCTTCATCGTGAATGGCACTATGGTACTAGACTCATGATCAGCTCACGATATAGTCCCATTTATCACAACAATAGCAACAACAACAGCAATGACAGCAGCAACAACATTTCTTATTGTTGCTCAATTCGTTTAATTGCGACTCGTCAGAAGTTGTGTGTTTGTTGGAATGTACTGTTTGTGGTGTACAATACTGTATGTTGGTAGCAACTGCACGTATTATACCGTCTCACTTCTGATCAACTCTCTCACAGTTGGCCATTTTCAGTCTTTAATCAAAGCTTCAGCAGGAGCATCATACCTGCTATTTGTGATAATTCTAGCCGGACGATTCTGCAACATTTTTAAGCTTAACTAGTTAGGGCTCTGCACAGTTTCCCCCACACGACCAGCAGTATCGAAAATGCGACTCTTTGCAAATAACATTTTTTGGCAAAACTATCAATCACATACGAAACTGTTAAGATTGGAAACAATACTGTCGATTACCGAATAATCGTCCCATTCCCCTCTTCAACTGATTTGAAAAGTTTTCCGACCCCCCTCACTTTTATTCCAACTCCATTTTAATGAATTTAAGAAGTCCCAAGAAGCGCATTCAACGGAAACAAAGCTTATGAGTAAATGTATCAGTAAACTTGTTTAATAAGTAAAAACGACTATTTTCGACTTCTCCAAAGACCCCTTTAATTGTCCTTTGACTTTCAAACCCCTTAATTATTGTTACATTGAGCCATTGCCAATCCTCCCGATCATTCTCATCCCCCTGTTTATACCGTAATCGAAAGTAAAAGCTAAAATGTATATCCACAATCTTGGACATAAATTACTGGACTTCTGCTGGATCTTTCCATCCCCCCTTCCCCCAAGATCAATGTTGTTGTGGACGTACAAATTCGGCCTTGAAGCGAGGAGAAATCTTTTTCACTGAAAATCTTACGACTGAACAACATTGAAAGGTGGGGAGAGGGGGGAATTTGTTGTCAAAATCGATCACACATAGTCCGGATATATTTTGTCCATGATTGCAGAAGTAGAAACAGCACGAAAGTTGTTACCAGCTGAGACATAATCTGCTGTTTCGTCTTTCATTAATCGTTGAGCATTCCACTATTTCTGTATTTACTAATTGCGGCTCAGTTTGGTAGTTCAGTAAATCTATGACGCCTTTTGGTAATTTGGTTCCCTATTTTAGCATTTCAATGTTCCGTTCCGCCGTTCTGTTTGGTTTGCTGTTCCGTGTTTTAGTAGGAGCCCTAATGCAGTTTGCACACAACGAGAAAAAACTCTGCAGAACACTCTGCTCTGCAGCTTCTTCAGGCACTTTCGAGTTTTAAAACAGCAGACTTCACGTCAAGAAATTGCCAATTTGAAATGAAACAGTGAGCTAGACATCAGAAAGTACCTGCATCATGATGACTGCAAAGATTTCTTCAAGAGATACGTCCATTTTGCAAGCCATATTCGCTGTTATTTTCATTTATGTCATATCAAAATTGATAGCATGGTACAGAAATCCGCTTCGCAAAATTCCAGGGCCTAAAGGCTCGCTGCTTTTCGGCAACACAGCAGACATCTTCGCTCCAAATGATGGCCATCGAGTCGTGATAGAGTGGGGAAGAAAATATGGCGATATTTTTAAAACATGGTCTCTTGTAGGTATGTTATATTGTTATTTTTGATTCAGAAGGACAAAGTCCAAGTGAACTGTCTTCTTTGAGGTGATTTACAAGGTGTGGAGCTGCGAAGGAACTGCGAAAAAACGAAACTGCGAAGCAGAGACAAGTGGAAGAAGAGGAGGACAAGCTTAAGGCTGGTTTACACGATCATAATTACGTAAAATTTGCTTGACATTTTTTATGTGATCGCAGAATTGTGATCGTGTAAACGGGGATTACAATTTGCTTGAAGTTACGTGAAGCAGCTAAAATCAATTCCCTTTAATCTGCTATCACAGATTTTCCAAGGTTGGTCAAATTCTTCTCCTTCTTACTTTTCTCTCCTTCGCAGTTCCGTTTTTGTTGTAGTTCCTACGCAGCTCCACGCACTACGAATCCTTTGTAGTTTCCTACGCAGTTTTGTTTACATTTACAACTCATTGTCAAATGCTTTGTATCACAGATTAATTGAAAGGCTTAATTCAGCTTTTTAACATCTTCTAAATCGAAAGTGAGGGAACAGTGAAGGAGAAATGATTGAATTTCCATCCTTTATTAAACTGTTCCCTCGAACAGTAGACATAACTTAAACTGAGAAAGATCTCGGAGGATAGCTGAGCCTTTCAGGGATATGCGATATGCTGATGCCATGTTTGTGCTTCTAGCATTTGCTTCCAAGAAGCTATGAGCGATCTAGCCCGTAAAGTTATTTATCGGTCTCCTGGCAGATTTTGTATCCGACGGAAAAAGTAATTGTTTGTATTTTTGAGTTTTTTTTTTTTTTTTTTTTATATTCCAATAAAATTTTACAGTAAACAAACAAAGGTTACAAGACGATGCCACGAGGAGCATGGAAATACATAGCAACCCTGTGACCATAACATTTAACATAGATATTCAAATTGATATTACATATAAATATTACAAATAACATATTACAAAAGGCAAATAGGAAAACAACAATTACAGATGATTCCGACAAAAAAAAAATTCACAAAAAAAATAAATGTACGAAAAAACAAAGTACAAGTTACAAGAGAGAGGAGACAGCAAACTTACGAACTCATTGAAACCGTTCTGAGGCGTGAATGTAGTTTAACGTTGCCTCAAGAATTTTTGCGTTCAAATCAAAGGATAACTTTTCGTGGCCATACAGGAGGATTTGAAGTAAGGTTTCATTTGTGAGGTTTGTTAATCCGTGGGGGCGCAGTATCGCATTCACACTGTTGAGAAGATCACGTCTTTCTTGGTCATAAGCATGGCAGAGCAGCAAAAAGTGTTCCGTATCCTCAATACCATCGTTTATCGGGCACAAAGGATTTAAAGTATCGCTGAAGTTATGTTTGAATTTGTGAAAATTCAGCCTGCTGAGTCCAACGCGAAGTTGTGTTAAAATTGATAAACCTTTTGGGTCGTGAATGTTATAGATCTTTTTTGAAGGTGGACGGATCATTGCTAATAGTCGTTTCTTGAAAACATTAACTGAGCAGGATTGTCTAATCTCAGGGTCAAGCTTTTCCCATTCCGACAAACAGTTAGGATAGAAACTTGATTTGAATCTCTCCGTTCTCGCACGTATTTGCCCTACTGCAGCTCTTCTGCGAAGACTGTAGTCAGATTCCTGAAGCTGAGGTACAGGACTCCTTGTGTAGTCTGGAGTCAAATTATTTATAATCTTATAAAAAAGAACAAGGCGTCTACTCCATCTTCGGAAGTTGAGCGATTCCCAACCAAGTTCATGATAGATTTTCTGACGAGATGTGCCCTTCCAAGCGCCGGTCACAGCTAAAGCAGCGGAATATTGAACCGATTCGAGTTTTTCCATTAAATTAGTCAAAGTGACAGTTTGACTAAATTCACATATATTTTGGGGAATGTGATATATTATGTCACCATAATCCAGGTGCGGTCGAACATATAGCTTATACATTTCATTAAGCGTGTGTCGGGGCAAATATTTCGAGAGGAATCTCAACATCCCTATTCCTTGTCTACATTTGGAAATAACTGACTGAATATGGCTCGCGAAAGACAGCTTAGAATCTAGTATGACACCAAGGTGTTTTTGCTCTTGGACCCGCATTACGGGAGCACCATTAAAAAAGATGGGCGGGTGATTCGTTTGAATTCTCTTTTTGGAAAAGGTCACCTCAACTGCTTGTTTAGTTGGGTCAGGGTTAAAGGACATTCGCCAACTGTGTGCCCACAGCTTGATGAGATTCAGATCATGGTTCATATCAAGAGCAGCTGTATGTGGATCATGAACGACTGTGAAAATTGATGTGTCATCGGCAAATAGTTTCACATTGCACTTTAAGCCATCAGTCAAGTCATTGATATAGATAAGAAAGAAAAGAGGACCTAGGATAGAACCCTGCGGGACACCGGCTGAAATGGTACTCCATGTTGATGTTTTACCATTCAAGACAGTCCGCTGTTTTCTGTTTTCAAGAAAGCTTTGCATTAGTGTTAGTAGTTTACCAGAGACTCCACAACGGCGTAGTTTGTATATGAGACCTTGATGCCAGACCCTGTCAAAGGCTTTTGAAATATCGAGATAGACAGAGCGGACATCTAGTGTGGGGTTGCAGTCAAATGCTGTAAATATGGAATGGACGATTGACAGCAACTGGTTAACAGTTGAATCTCCTGGGCGAAATCCCGACTGATTTGGGTTTAATAAACTGTTCATGTTTAAATGTTGATAAAGGGAGTCGAAGATCAGCTTCTCTAGAATTTTACCAAAGATCGGAAGAAGGGAAATTGGACGATAGTTTTGTTTCAAGTTCTTGCTGTTCTTCTTATGGATGGGAACTACGTTAGCTTGTTTCCACACTTCAGGGAAAACACCTTGGCTCATACACGACTCAAATATTATACTAAGGGGTAGAAGGAGTGCATCATCACATATCTTTATCATACGCACTGAGATATCGTCCCAGCCATGAGCCTTATTTGGATTCAATGATCGAATAATATTCAAGATCTTCTCATCAGAAATGGAAACGTCAGTGAGCAGTGGAGCATTGGGCACTAATATCGGTGGAAGTTCGCTACCAGTATTGATTGTGGTGCACTGCTGTATAAAGTAATCATTGAAAATTTCTGCCTTTGCAGTGAAATCCAAGACAAATACATCGTTTTCTAACAGAGGGGGGATTATGGGTATCTTAGCTTTGTTCAGGATTTTATTAATCAAGGACCAATACAGTTTCTTTCCAGTGTCAGGGTTAGATAGTGTTCTACCTATTTTCGTAAAGTACTTGTCCTTAGCGTCCTCAATTAATTTGGATCCTTGGGATATCATGTTAGTGATTGCCTCCAGCCTGTCCTCCGGTTGTCCATTCCTGATGAAGGTATTGTAAGCCCTATTCTTTTTCTGGATGAAGTTTTTAATTGACTGCGTCATCCAAGGTGCCCGGCGAGACCTGACTGTGATTATTTTGTTTGGTATGAAGTTTGAAAAGATATTCAATAAAATTTCATTTAGAGTTTTAACTTGAAGATCAGGGCATATGACTTCAGAAAAGGTATCACTCCAAGGAAACATTTCAATACTTTTTTTGATTGCAATGACGTTTGCTCTATCATAATACCAAATTCTGCGTTTATACGGAGGTGGAGACAAATTTTTTGCGCTCAATTTACCAAAGATAATCTGGTGATGACAGTTCTCGTGTAAAGAGGGGTGGACACCAGATTCGAGGAATAGATTAGGCTGATCAGTGAGAATAATATCGATGCAAGATCTAGAATTTCCAATTAAGTGCGTTGGCTCATTAATTAATTGATGAAGTCCAAGGTCGGCTGTAAGTGGTTCGAAGAGTTTTCCCTCATCATTTTCGATATCATTTTCCCACCAGTTGGTAGCACGACAATTAAAATCACCAGTTATGATAACACAGTAAGGATTTTCGCTGGACATCCTGGACAACATGAGTTCGAAATTATTCATGAAGTCCTGGAATTCAGCTTGGCTCTGACTGGGACTACGGTAAAGGATTGCAAAGAAATACTTTTTTTTATCAAGCTGAACTTCACACACAATGCATTCTGGCAAGCTCGCGAGGTCTTGCCTACTTTTTGCTGGAAACGAATCTTTGACATAAAGTCCTACACCTCCTCGCTTTACATTATCTGGGTGGTTGCTTTTCATGAAGGTGTAACCAGTGAGATCTAAATTTCTAACTTCTACAGTGTCGTCGAGGTGGGTCTCAACAGTACCAATCAAATCGTAATTATAAACTGAGTTATACGCTTCAATTTGAGAAACACGTGCAAAGTCGTGTGCACAAATGCTATTTAAATTCCAGGAGCAAAAGCTGAAAGTGCTATGGTCTGGACCAGGGTTGGTCTCAACGTCGCCACTCATCATAATTGCCTTGTGTGTTGTCCACTGTAAGTGAAGCGTATAACATACTAAACATATTGCATAAAAGTAAGCGTATCTAAGAAGTAGAAATTTCAAGCTCGTGCGTTTGTGAGGATCAAGAAACAAAAATGGGAAGCGTTTAATTAGCTCGAAAAATACGTAGACCATTGCCTTGACAGACGAGTACAACCAGGCAAACACGTGCATGAAACGATTGTTTGGATAAAACGAAAAATTTGCTGCGATTTGCACAACCAACGTGAGTGGCAAGACAGGAATCGAGATCAAAACAAAAATACAGCAAAATATGTATAATTTGGAGATTGAAAGAAACGTTGATAAAGGTTTGATTTGCAGATGCACGTTAGCCCTTGTGTTGAGGGATAAACGGAACGACGCTATCGCAGCTCGCCAATGATTTGTATCAACCGGCATCACGAAACATTAATCTTCTCAACAAACGAAAAGCGATTTCGCACGTCCAAGATTTGTTATGGCCGTTGGGTTTGTTTGGTTTTCCTCTCGCATACAGACAAAGGGTAAACATACTTTCACAAACGTAACTCACAATTAAGGACAAAGTAACAATTACAAAAAGAAAGACGTCGTTCGTCATATTTTGTCAACAAGGCGCAAGGGGGTTTTTAAGCAACAACAATGCGGAGAGTTTTGTTCATCTCGAATCACGGAACATGAGACGACGGAACGACGGAACGGGACACCAGAAAACCCATCTTAACAATGCGAATTCTACTATTCCATCACCCCCACTCCACCACCGCACATTCCGAGATTCACAATAGGCGAAAAGATTTGAGCATGATATCACATAAAGTCATGGAAATCTTTGAGTTTGTCAAGGACTCTAATTTCTATTTCTATCGAAAATGGAAAATAACATTGGAACTAGCCTGCGTGCAGACTTTACTATTATAAGTCCGCACGCAGGCTACATTGGAACGAGCATCTATGCAATCATGAAAACAATGGTTTTTGCAAAAAGCGGCATGATCTTTTCAAATGAACTTTGTATTGTTAGAGGATATTTCAATAGCAAATAGGGGGCACGGAAATTTATGCTGTTTATCAGTTTGACAATTCCTTTGGGGATTTGAGGGAAAAGTACCTGTTGACAAAGTTCGAACAGCTAAAAAACAACGCAAAAAAAAAACCGACGCGAAACCCCGAAAAACACCTGGAAAAAATCTGGAAAAATAAGGTAAGTCTCAGTTAATTCATAGTTTTGCAAGAATATCTAGGAGTTCTTCTTCGCTGTTGAAAAATTTAAAAACCCCATTTATTGTTTTGATGCCCAGACGACAGTTCACATCTGCGAAGGAATAATCGACGCTGGGGTTGTCTTTCACCATCAATCGGGCCTTTGAAAGAAGCTTTGCTCTTCTTGGAGTTAGATCCAACAGAACCTTCTGACTATCCAACTTTTTCCTTCCTCTATATACAGCAGTGCGGTACTTCCACGATGTAAACTTCATAATGAGAGGTTGCTCCATAATTCCAGCTGCATTCTTTTCCTTTTTGCCAATACGGTGGACTCTGTCGAGTCCATCTTCGGGGACGGTAACTTCCATTTCTGCAAAGATATTTTTTGCGATGGCAACACAGTCACTATTGGATTCATTGCCACTGGCTGGTAGCGGAACTCCAAATACACGTAAGCATGACCTTCTACTATATTGCTCCGAGTCATCGAGTCTAGTTTCTAACTCTGATAAATGTGCCTGGAAGACTTCTTGTCTCCCCTCGAGGGCTAATATTTGTTGCTTCAGAGGCTCCGTTGCTTCAGCAATTTTCCTATTCATCATTTCTTCAATATTATTTTGTAATGTTTCCATCAGAGTATCCATGTGGTCTTTACTGACAAGGTCTGCAACGGCATCGTTAATAATCTTCTTGAGAGTATCCTCATCCATGTTGGGAGGTGGATTTGCTTTCTTGGGTGGCATCAGGAATTCAAGATTGGCGTGCTGCGGGCCTAGATTGCCACGTTTTGGATGATGAAACTGGCTTCAATTCGATATTTCCACGGCATAAACGTCCTGAAACTTGTCAAACATGCATCTTGTGCTTATTTGTAACGTTCTCCTATATCTTTAATTCATAAATTAACCCATAACAAGCAATAAACCTTGTTCTTCAGAGAGCGAGTGAAAGCATGACCGCTCTCCTAACAATAAGTTAGGAGTTAGGAGTTAGGAGTTAGGAGTTTTTAGGAGTTTAGGAGTTTTTGAGTTTTCAGGTGGCTACAGAGTATACCTGCTAAACCCAGCCCATATCAAACAGGTGTTGGTATCAGATTCGACAAAATTTGAGAGACCAAAGTTTCTCAGGAAAGCATTGAATTTTACGGGAAGAACCCTCTTCAGTTCAGAGGGAAAAGAACATGCGATGCAGCGGAGAATACTGAATCCTGCGTTTTCCTATGGAAATGTACAAAAATTCCTTCCACTTTTCAACGAAAAAGCGAAACAACTCATTAAGGTAAGGAATAACCCCCAAGGGGTCTACATTGGAGAAAAACAACGGAGATGTGCCTGCCAGAGAAAAACTTTGTGACCTTGTCCTGGAATAAAGTTTTAAAAACATGATACCTGGCCTGTATTAAGGTTCAGGAAACAGATGGTTCTCGTGAAAATAAATTTTAGTCAAAATAATGCGTCTCCTAACCTTGCAATTGCTTCCAAATACAGCCAGTACCGGAGCAAGATTCCCTCTCCATGACAAATCTGTTCGCTCCTCCGCACGCAGAAATTCGGCAAACTGTCAAACAGAAATGCCGGCCATGTTTTGACATGGAGAGGGAATCTTGCTCCGGTACTGGCTGCATTTGGCAGTAATTGCAAGGTTAGGAAATGACAGAGAACAACACGAGTAAGTATTCATTACATCATTACATAGTAATTTCAAACTGAGTTAACGACGTCGGTTAAATCACTGCGAGAGAAGCTTAGGCCCATTCACGCAATCTATCTGTGTCCTTTCTCTCATGCTGTGTTAATCTATTGTTACCAGCGTAATGAAACTAAGAAAATGCTGACCCTCTTTTACTCTGTTCAACGGTTATAACTCACAAATCAAATGCAATAAAAACAACGGGAAGAGTCGAAATCAACGTAGCCAATTTAAAACCGCAGAAGGAAGTTCACTTTACCTGGTTAGTGCAAGATGATTCTTTTAACGCCACGATTTCCATATTTTGAGACACAACTGTTGCGACAGAAGTCTTCCGCCAGCATCCGCAGACCGCATCAACTTCCTTTGCATCTAATCAGTTCCCAGTTGCAGAAATCGAATCGAAAGTTCGGTAGCCATTGCTGTTTGCCAAACCTCGCAATCTAATTGGTCTGAATAGAAAGCGAATGTAATGGGCTGAATAGGGTTATGTTTTTATGGGTGAGTTAAAGTGAATCTCTGTTGACCAAAGCGAGTAGCCGCACTCCATAAGGAACTACAACTTGCGCTCATCTCATTGAATAGAGTTGAATTGATGTTATTATTTTTGCCCCAGCAGTTGCAGCGTTATCACTTCAGCGAAACAGCGAAGCTGTTACCCGACATGTACTGAGTCTACAAGCGAAGTGCGGGGCCGTCGAGAGCCACCTCAGGCCCTGGAGTGATCTATGAGGACGGGCCGTAGGGAAGAAATTTTTTGCGACCACGCCCTAAAGTCTCGTGGAAAATGAGGGAAACGCCCCTGTTATGACAAATTATTCTAAAAAATTGCTTAGAAATTCCGTGTAAAGGCAATACAAAAAATTATATTCATGAATCAAGAACATCGTTTTATGTTAGTAATGCCTTGTTCGTCTTATTGAAGGTGAACTGAAACTCACGACCGTACAACACCAACGACCGTACAACACCAACGACTGACTCGCTGGGATGGAACCAGTTCCGATACGACAAAAAATATCAATACGACAGTTGGGTTTCTGACATTAAAACTTTCATCAAAGTAGACGGTTGCTGCAAATACCCTTTTAAACCAGATGAATTTCCATAAAAATGCACTTCAGAGATGTATAGCAATAACAAAATTTTATGACATAAAATATTTACGGGTCCTGGACCTTTTGTCCCCTCTACCTCCCCTTCTCGATGGTCCTGGCGAAGCAACATGGTCAAGTCATAGAGCGCTGGCGAATAAGGGACTAAGTTAAAAATCCTATGCAATTCCAGTAATTTTCGCTTTCTTTTTCCAGTTCTGGAAGCAGAAAATATCCAATTTTGGTGGACCATTTGAGGAAGCCATTCAGGACAAATTCACACATCTCACTTTGGATGTAATTGGAGAGTCAGCTTTTGGGTATAAGTTTAACAGTATAACGGAAGGCAACAGCAAAGAAAGTGAAGCCACTGATACGATATTGCGAGGGGGGTTCAACATGCGGAGGAGAGCCCTTGAATCCTGGTTCCCGCTTTTGAAATATATTCCTTCCGCAGAGCGAGAGAAAATTGACGAAGCCACGAAACTCATGAATGGTATTATTGATAAAGTAATCAGAGACAGAAGAGAAGAAGTGGCAAGCGGTGAGAATCCGGAGCGAAAAGATTTGTTACAAAATTTGCTCAAGATGAAGGACGATGCAGGAGACTCCTTCACAGATGAAGATTTAAATGCACAAGTTAGAATGTTCATGATCGCAGGTTCGTCTTGAATATTGATTCTATCCCGTTACCTATGGCAGCCAGGCCACAAGCGTACAACACCTTTTGTGGGCTACCCTCGTACAACATGCAGCCTAGCTAAAGAGCCTTAGTAAAACCCAACTAAAAGCCTTGAAAGCCAGGAACTCATTTAAAGAAACTTTAGTAGGTCATCCCCACATTATCCTCAAAAATCTCCACAAAGTTTTAGAAATCCCAGTAACAATCCTAGAAATCTTGGACAATCTAAGAAATATTCAGTGATTTCCTGTACCAATCTGTTATGATTTTTTTCTGTTAGTTTGTCTCATAATCTGGTCTGTCGTCTGAATCGTTGGTTTCTGTAGTTATGTTCATTAAATAGACCTTTTAGCTATTCTGAAAAAGAATCTCAATCGAACGATACTTTGCTGCATTTTGTAGAATTTTCGAATGTGCACAATAGTGATCAAAGCTCTAACGCCACTCGATCGAATCTCGTGTATAAAAATGTTAAAAATAACGCTCAATCCAGGCTCTTTTGCCAAATAGCTAAAAGGTCTATTGTTTGTAGTGAATTTGATGTGAGAACTGAACTGAACTGGACTGAACTGAACTGCTAGAACTGAGTGGATTACCATGGATAAAAAAATTAAAATGAAATGAAGCCCAGCTCGCTACCTTATTGAGCCATTTGTGGAATGATTTGCCTATCCGAAAGTTGTGTTTGAAAATTCGTCTTTCTACATCATAGGGCACGAAACAACAAGCATGTCATTGACATGGGCGATCCTCCTACTTTCAAAACACCCAGAGTTTCAAGAAAGAGCACGAGATGAAATCCAAAGTATCTTAAAGGACGAGGAAGAGATAACTGGTGACCATTTGCAGAAAATGAAATTTCTCGATAACTGCATTAAAGAATCGATGAGAGTGTACCCAGTGGGTATTCAAATTGGACGGGAAGCGAAGGATGACATAAAGATAGGCCCGTATGAAATTCCGAAGGGAACCATCATTGCCCTTGGTCTAGCTAGTGCCCACAGGGATTTGGAATTCTGGCATGATGCAGATAAGTTTAATCCGGATCGATATGATCAACCTGGTAAGTTGATTTACGAGATAATCTGTTGCAAAGAGGTAATCCTGATAACAAGGACAGATTTTGGAATACAATAGCAGCAGTTAATGTTATTGACATCTCGAATCAAAGCGATTAGTAACTGCAGACAAAGAAAACTCTCTCAACCAGTAAATCAAAACACACACGACTGCAAACGTTGCCTTGAAACCAGTAGGGCAAATTCTCTCCTTGTGCAAGCGAAAGGTGTTTTTAAGAAGTTACATGCTTCCAAAGGAAGAAAAAGGGTAAATGTAAAGTTCTGTCTCGCGGATTTTGTTTATCTGATTCAGAAGCCAAATAGAAGGGCATTGGAGTCTTTATATTGGGGTATCTAAGGCTGAAGTGAAACAATTACCAGGCAGCTCCTGAATCAAAAAAACAAAATCCGTAGGACACATCTTTAGATTTACTCTTCTTCTTTCGCTATAAGCTCATTATTTCTCTTAAAAAGCTCCCTTTGCTTGCACAAGGCGCGAGTTTGCCCCATTGGTTTCTGGGCAATTTTTGCGGCCATGTTTGTTTTGAATTACCGGCTGAGAGTATTTCCTGTTAATAGCTTTGAACTGAGGGGTCAATCAAAGCAACTGTTTTCTATTGTTCACAAATCTGTCCTTGTTACTTCTGTTTGAAAAAATCTCTAAAATTTGATTACATGGTCTAAAATTTGATTACATGGTCGATCTTTAAATTTCTTCTTCTGGTATGTAGATAAAAAACTAAGGTCTATTCTACCTTTTTACTTCTCAAAAAAGGGGTTGGGATTGAGCGTCCAAATCTGGTCGATTTTTGAAGGAAAGAAAAGCACGACCCCCGTTCTCGGTATGAGCACCGCTAGCTGTAGCAAGAAGTTGGTTCTGATTTCAGAACACTTTTCAGAGGTAGATTTTGCAAGGCAATGGACCCAGTAATTCAAAAACTCTGTTGCTCAGAAACCCATTAAGCTAGCTGACGCGTACATTCCAGAAATGGTTTTTAAGAGCAAACATTAGCATATATCGGGAAGGAGGAGGATACATCTAAACTTCTACCCTGGCATTTTATTTGTTTGGTATCGAAGCCAATTTGGATGCGACTCGATTTTCGTCTCCATTGGGTGCAATTAAAGCACTTCCTGCTCAGCTCCTGAACCAAAGAAATAAAATGCTCGCTGTAGCGCTGTAGAAGTTTAGATATATCCTTCTTCTCTCAATATATGTTCATGTTATGTAAAATGAGCCAGCTAGCTACCTGGATCTCAAAGAAACTTTGCGGCTTCCTTTGTTTTGAATTAATGAATAAATGAACGAATGAATTGATAATCAATTGATTAATGAAATGAATGTTTGACAAATCCTTTTTCTCTCACAGAAACAAAGACAGATGACACAACAAAGCTGTATCGTTACTTCCCGTTCTCTCGTGGTCCACGCATGTGCATTGGTTACAAATTCGCAGAAGCTGAGCTCAAACTTGTTATGGCACAAATACTTCGTGAATTCAGTTTCAAACTTGGGAAGGGTCAAGCACGTGATTTCAAAACCGAACTTGTCCTTACACTAAGACCAAGTCCAGCTCCAATGGTGGAGATTTCCATTGCTGCTTAACAGACCTTTAGCTATTCTTAAAAGAGTCTGGATCGAGCGATATTTTGATACATCTTTATACGCAAGGCTCTATGGAGTGGTGTTAGAGCTTCTATCAAAATTGTTCACATTTGAAAGTTCGACAAAATGTAAACAAATATTGTTCGATTCAGATTCTTTTTTAGAATAGCTAAAAGGTATATTCTTTTGAAGAACGAACAAAGATTTTGTAACAATACGGGTGTCCTACAAAAAGCATAAGCGTTTGAACAGTATCTGCGAAGGAGCCCAGCATTCTTGTTCAAGAAATATAATTAGGCAATCTTCCACTCCTCTCCAAGTTCTCCATAAAAATTTGAAGAATTCTTGAAAATTCGTAAGACTTCTTGCGAATTCTTATCACGTTGATGTGTAAGGCCTATATTATACTGTAGTATGCCTTGTGTAAAGAGAACCTTGTACATTGTTGCTGTAAATTTGTTCCAAATGCACTGAATTTTTTGAAACTGACAAAATAAGGGCTTTTCAGTTGGCAAACCTGTCTGGAAGATCAAGTTCATCGGGGGAAAGAAGCTTTTCTACTTTGTTTTAGATCATATTTCTGAAAGGTACAATTCACACGCTTTGAAATGTTATCGATTGAATTTTCTCACTTCGGAATAAAGGGCATATGTCAAGACCCTTGATTGGTTCATAAGATAAAGTTGTCTCTGATGTTATGTTTACTACAAAAGCACAAGATCGAGGCTGAATTTTTATTGCAACGAAAATTCAGCCTCGGTCCTGTGCTGTTGTAATGAACAATGGAGAAAATTGTATCGCATGAACCAATCAGGTTCGTGATATATGCCCTTTAAAGCTGTATAATTGATGTTAAAACCATGGTAAGTGTCTAATTCATGAAAACTGCTTTAAAAGCCAATGAAATGTTTGAATGTCTTTGATGGGGCACTGAAAATGTCAAGAATTCAAAATTTCAAACAAAAGTAACAAAGCAAGATGTCAGAAATTTTTATTCTTATTTCAGAGTCTCTTCTTTGACTCCTAAGCACAGCTTTTGTATTTTCAGTTCCATGTGCAGGGACCTTTTGGCTATTTTGAGTAAGGATGAATACCAAACATCGTTGAATATCGACACTTGGCGTTGGATAGGCTAGCATCCGGACTCCTCTTTCTGAAATTGCTGCGCAGCAGTACTAATCTTGCCCAGACGACTTTGATTTCGGCGCTCCCTGATTTTGATAGTGAAATCGCGCTTTTCGTTCTGTCGGTCTGTCGTCATACATGTGACTTTTTGCATCATGTGATCATGCGCAGTTTATGTGCATTTCAGATGTGATGCATTCACCATAGATCATGTGTTCTTGTGATCATATATCCTACACATGCCTACAGAATAGGTTTTCTGCAGGTTTTCTGATGTTTTGTTTTTGGTTGAGCAACGGCAGGAAAAGCGTCAGGCCCCAATGCTAACCTACAGTCATGTGCCCAAGTCATCATCATAAAAGAGGCAATTCTATTGGATAGTACACTTAGAGGCCCTTAGAGACGAATGACGGAGATATAATATGACTTATATAAGGGGCCTGGGAAATCTAAATATAGTCTTTTGTATTCCAGTATATTCTATGATTTCGAGAGATGATCAAAACAATTGGACAAAATATGGCAGGCGCCCATATTTTTAATTATTCTTAAATTAGACGCTATATATCCACTTATCCTCAACAAGGCGGGAGAATGTCGAGCCGCGAAAAGTGGAACGTATTCCTGACATTTTTTAGCCCTGTCCACAAGTTGCTCGGCAACTTTCGAGCAGCTTACAGTCTTTTGGGCAACTTTTAGGAATTTCGGCAACTTTAGCAACATTGAGCAACTTGTCCTTATTTTAGCAATATTACAAAAATTTCAATGATGTTTTTTTTATTCTTTGCAACAGCAATGAAAATCAGACATGTAAAGCATTTGTTTCTGATGAGGCTGGGATTCAACGCCTTGATCTGTTGTAGAGCTGGTCTTTGAAAATACTGACTTCTGACTATGATGATGGTGATGATGATGATAATGATGATAATGATGATAATGATGATAATGATTATGTTATGATGATTATAATTAACCGTCAATTATTATTATTGTTGTTGTTGTTGTTTATGAACAGAAAATGATTCTTGCAAAAATTCTGAAGATGTGTCAGATGGCCCCAACAATATTAGCTTGAAAAGGCTCAAACTTGCAAGAAACTGCTCTCGTTAATGAAATTAGTGAAATAAAGAGCATCCTTTTGGCACTACTTTTATGCATATATCTCAGTTATTCATATATTTATAGCATATGACCTTAAAACATGACAATAAATGAGCAACTTTTGGGCAACTTTTTGAAATAGTGGCAACTTTTTGAGCAACTTTTCAGGAAATTTTGAGCAACTTTTCGAGAATTTCGAGCAACTGGTGAACAGGGCTACATTTTTCCGCGGCGACAATACACCACTTTAATGGGCAGCCTCGTTTTGGAAGTTATTCAAAATTTCATATGAAATTTTAGACTAATTCGGATTTGGCACCCGAACTTTGGTCTAAAAAAAGGTTTTTATGTTGCTAGCGGTTGTAGTGTTAAATCTATGGCGATGTAAAGTTCGAAAATCTATGAAGGATTTGACCGTGAAAATGACTCGGGGTGTAAAGTTTCACCCCGAGCGGCTTTTCACGGTCAAATCTTGGACTGATGATTTTGGCTAAGTTTTGCTCCATTAAATTGAATTGTTATTTACTGTTATAGTGGGGACTATCGTTGGGGTAAATCTTGGGTAAATGGAGCGAAAACAAGGACAAATGTAATAAGTCTAGTCAAATCCCTTATAAATCTTTGAACTTTACATATATGTAACCAGACCAAAGTTTCGGTGCCAAATCCGAATCTGGGCTCGAAATTTTCATATCAACAATAGGAAGAGATTTTGACAAATTTCCAAAACGAGGCTGGTTAATTAAAGTGGTGCATTCGATCTGATTTCCGGAAATTTTTCCGCTTTGACATTTTTCCGTCTAGGAGATCCGCCTTTTGACTTTGATTGGCTTTGAGACTTTACTCCCAATTTGTTTTTGCCCGCGCCGAAGCGGGGCTTATGTAGAACACCGCACGTAAATAGAACAAAAGGTACTGTGGACTCAAATCTCGAGAAATTGCAGCCAGTTTGCCATCAGAAAACAAGTCTGAAAAACCAGTTTTCCTCGAATTTTTAAAGATATCGCTTAAGTGGCCAATCATGCTTCAGTTAATACAATGATAGCTACGGTGGCCGAAATGGGCCATCGCTAAAGTTTTTTCAAAGTCAAGAAAAAGTTTTCAAGTCAAGAAAAAAGTTTTCTAATCAAGAACAATGTTTTCTAATCAAGAACAAAGTTTTCAAATCAAGAAAAGAGTTTTCAAGTCAAGAAAAAAATTTTCAAGTCAAGAAAAAAGTTTTCAAAATCAAGAACACGCGAACACGATCAAGAACACGCAAACACGATCAAAAACACGCAAGAGCACGATCGAAATTTTTGTTTCAAAATCGTGGAAAGATTTTCGAAGACAAGAAAGAATATACTCAGTTGACAACTAAAGAAAATTACAAATCAAGATTTTGGAACTCAATTTTTAGAGAGATCACCAAAAAGAAGATTTGAAATGCTTTATTAATGTACCGGGGGTTACTCATCAAATATTCTATTCGTGAAGTTATAAAGAAAAACATTAAAGAAGCCTCGCTGAGGAGAGTACCTCCTTGACATGACACTACAATTGCAATTACAGTTAAGAATAACAATGAATTGCAAGTAAACTATTGAGATTAAACTACTTTCTTTTTGTACCACTTAGTTTTGCAAAAGACTAACAATTTGAATTTTAGCCGAGCCCAAACTTTCAGCAGGGCCTCTTTTAACATACAATCTAGGAGGCAAAAGCCCCCCAGTCCTGCTGCCTTGCCCCCAGTTGCAGTTTTTCACAGTGTTTTAGCCCCCTAGTATATAGTCCCTTTTTTCTTTTTGCTGCTCTTAGGTCCCTTTTCAGGCCTTTCGCGACATTTTTGTGAATTTGAATGAGTGGAATTTTCTTATCTTTCCAGTGCAATGCTCATAAATATAGAAGAAACTTACAGAAATGCTTCAATTTCTTGGCTCTCGGCTATCAAGCAAATATCGATTCATCAGACACTCTTGGTGCTATGAGTTTTCAAATGTGGTGAATCTTTTCTGGCTAACCCGTTTCGCTGGTCCATGTTTCTATTCAAGAAATGCCTGTCTTGGGCTATATGTCACAATAGGTTAACTGTTACTACAATTTGCATCATAGATGGCCAGTTTGATGCAATAACTGGGCTAGAGGCGAATCCAAGATTTTAAAAATTTTCCCAGGGGAGCATGCTCCCGGACCCCACTAGATGGACGCGCCTTTGGCGTACCTTTCAAAATCACTTTTCAAAAGGCCCATGTTTTTTCTGACCCTGGGCCATCCATAAATCCTCTTCCCGCAGATGAACGGTACAGTAGTAGTGATAGCCCTTCTACCACAATTTATACCTTGTAAAAAATAACAGGCTTTCCTAAGGAGTTCATAAAGAGAAATATTTCTTGTATCGAAAATGAGGTCCCCATTTTGAAACTTGCCCCCAAGTCATGATTCCTTAAAAGAGGCCCTGACTTTCAGGATCATTTCAGACACCGCCATATTTCGTATCACTTTAGCTGTCTATTGCAATTCATTGTTATTTGCAACTGTAATTGTATTTGTAGTGTCATTTCTAGGAGGTACTCTCCTCGGCGAGGTTTCTTTAATGTTTTCTTTTTAACTTCACATATAAAATATCTGATGAGTAACCCCCGGTACGTTAATAAAGCATTTCAAATCTTCTTTTGGCGATCTCTCTACAAATTGACTTACAAAATCTTGAACTGTAATTTTCTTTAGTTGTCAACTGAGTATGTTCTTTCTTGTCTTCGAAAATCTTTTCACAATTTTGAAACAAAATTTCGCTCGTCCTATTACGTGTTTTTGATCGTGTTTGCGTGTTCTTGATCGTGTTCACGTGTTCTTGATCGTGTTTGCGTGTTCTTGATCGTGTTTGCGTGTTCTTGGTCGTGTTTGCGTGTTCTTGATTTTGAAAACTTTTTTCTTGATTTGAAAACATTTTTCTTGACTTGAAAACTTTTTTCTTGATTTTGAAAAACTTTAGGGATGGCCCATTTCGGCCACCGTAGATAGCTCTGGAAACTGGTCAGACCAGTTCCTAAAGGAAGTGTCAGAGAGCAGCAATTGTGAGGGGTATTGTCTTTTCGATCATGAAATAAAAGCTGTCTTGTCTTCCTAACTGAAATTACACAATCAAATATGTAAGAAATTTGCTGATAAGGAAACTCTTGGTACTTCGTTGCCACTGACGTCAACACTATCTTGCGATGAAAGGAGGTTGATTTGGTTGGCGATCTTCAAAACACGGAACGGGGAACGGGAATGAAACCGCAATCGGCTCGGGGAATACACCACTATAATGAACAGCCTCGTTATGAAAATTATTCAAAATTCTTACATATGAAAAGCCAAATTCGGATTTAGCACCCAAACTTTAGTCTAACCACAAGTTTTCATGTTGCTAGTGGTTGCAGTGTTAATTTTATGGCGATGTAAAGTTTGAAAATCTATAAGGGATTTGACCGTGAAAATGACTTTGGTTGTAAAGTTTCACCATCCCCAACGACTTTCCACGGTCAAATCCCTTATAAATCTTTGAACTTTACATTGACATAAAGTCAACATCACAATTGTCAGCAGTTCAAAAACATGTAACCAGACTAAAATTTGGGTGCCAAATCCGAATCTGGGCTCGAATATCAACAATAGGAAGAGATTTTTACAAATTTCCAAAACAAGGCTGCTTAATTAAAATGGTGTATTGAGTCCAAGGATCTTTTTGGATAGCTTTCGCTCGAAAAAATAATAATGGAAAAGTTTAAGAAGAGAAGTGTTACTTCGCTCTGATCAAGTCGAATACCAGGGAAGGCAAGAGGCACTATAGTATATACTATTGCTAGTTGTAATGAAAATTGTACTGACGAGCTGTGCTATTCGTTGAACAATAATAGGAAAATCTTTCGTTGTTTTAACGACAGTGGAAATAAAGCCTTTTAATCCGCCTGTTGTTTCGTGGAAAAGCAACTATTTCTTGAGGATCAAGTCTTTATTTACGGACCACGAAATCAGGGACGACAAAACTGCGGAACGAGTAAAGGAGTAAAAACCAGTACAGTGACTTGGTGCTCCCAGACGCAGCATTCCTTGACTATTGTTATTGCTAGTCTTTTGTGTTTATCAATTAGTTTCTACGCCTCTCTAGTGTAACCGTTCATGCTGACAATCACAGATGAGAGAGAATGTACGCATCGAGTTAAACAAGTAACAAGTTGACCAAGGGGTATTCTGCATAACAATATTTGAAATTAGAATCGCAAACAACTATTACATAACAAAGTAATGTGTATATAGAATGATGCTTTTATTTTATTATCATTGCGGAAAAAATAAAGAAATTGAATTCTTATTTGTGTCAACTCACAACTTCACTTGTCATTATTCTTATGCATGTTCAGTTACACCCAAAATAATTTGATAAACTTGCATACTTGCATACCATATATTGATTCTTCTTCAACTACATCATATCATGGACTAAGTTATCCTATTCAATGTTGACGATTTTATTATGTGCCTCTTTAGACTTCAAATGAGCAGTTTTAGAATAGCAATTGACTTTACAGAAAGTTTTTGATTTCCCAACCGCAGTCCTAGAAAGAGAAAAATTTTTCCATCCCTGCCTCTGGGAACTCGCATGCCTAGATCTATTTTAATCTTCTCCAATTATTATTGAAATATTTTGTTCCTTTGCCTGGGTGAAGCAATTGTCTTCTCGTGCAGAGAAGAACCAATGCGGCTTGCAAGTCCGCATTGGCCGTGCAACCATCTGTAGTGGCTCTCCTGCATAGTGGAACGCAAAGTCTGCGCTGTTGATTTCGCCACAGATATATGAATTTACCGTCGCTCCCATTGTCCATTCCCAACTTTCCATTCCACATTTTGACATTCGCTACGATATGCAATAAGTTAAATGCTTGGAAAATGCCTGATAACAATAGAGCCTTTCAATGATGTGAATATTCATAAAGTGGTCAATTGTTTTCGATGTCAATATTATGACGCAAATGAAGGCTGCAAGAGTGCTCTCCTCGATCTGAATTCTGCTGATTCATTGCAGGAAGACTTCTGAACCAGAACATACAAGATGATTCCGGACATTCTGAAAGACATATCCACGTTACAAGTTTTATTTGCCGTTATTTCCATCTATGTTTTATCAAAGTTCATAGCATGGTACAGAAATCCATTACGCAAAATACCAGGGCCTAAAGGCTCACTTCTCTTGGGAAATACTGCAGACTTCGGTTCTTCTCCAATTGATGGCCACAAAATTCTAGTCGAATGGGGAAGAAAATATGGCGATGTTTTCAAAGCATGGAGCGCAATTGGTAAGTCTACATCAGCGAAAGCTGCCATTAAAGTGACCTCGCTGGGTAAACAAAATAACGAGTGAATAATTGCTGCGCAGCAGAGCTGCGCAGCTACGCTAATCTTGGGGAGACGATTTTGATAGTGAAATCGAGCGGTGTTTGTCGGTCGTCAAACATGTGAATTTGCATTATGTGATCATGTGAATTTCAAATGTACTGCATGCACCACAGATCTTGTGTTCATGTGAAAATTTTTCCTTCACATCCACTCAGAATAGGTTTTCTAATGTGTTGTTATTGTTTGAGCAAGGACAGGAAAGCGTCAGGCTCCAATGCTGACCTACAGTCATGTGCTCAAGTCATGATCATAACAAAAGGCAATTTGATTGGATAGTACACTTAGAGACTTTGCTTCTAATCGTTTGTGATGAGAATTGAACAAATGGGTTTTGTTATTTGTTGAACAATGATAGGAAAATCTATTGTTTTGTTAATGACGATGGAAACAGAGCCTCTTAATCCGCCTGTTGTTTCGTGGAAAAGCAACTATTTCTGGAGGATCGAGTCCTTATGAGTGAATTACGGACCACAAAATCAGGGTCCAGGGAACTCCGGAGCAACTAAAGGAGTAGAGAAGATCGCAGAGGAGAGTGACTTGGTTCTCCAGTCGCAGCATTCCTTAACTATTGTTATTGCTAGTATAATTATGTATGTATTTAAATGACATAAAAACCTGAATTTAGGCTATTAATATTACATTTGGGTTTCAATGAGTAATACCATTGTGTAAGGCCATCTTGAAAGTTGCAAACAGTTCTTGTAGTTTTTTGTAATACCTGCAATTTAACTTGGTTCCAAATACATGCTCCAATAACTCCTCCCCACCGTTCTTTTAAAAAATCTGTGGAATTGCATCATAAAAGAATGCTATTAGCAGCACTTAACTATGTTAACTGCTAGTATTATGGTAAACAACTCAAGGTCAAGGACACGCCCCTATAACGGTATATCTTTGACAAAAATGAATAATGCAGAAAGACCAATCCAAACGTCCAATTCAGCCAATTTTTCAAAACTCATTTTGTCGCTCTGCCGCGCAATTCAACAAAAACTGTCTTGTTGATTCATCAGACTGAACAGTTGAAATTCCAGCACTCACTAGCACCATGGGTCGCAGGAAACGAAGTAATAGTTAAAAATGTAAATGAAAACATACCCGTGTCTTCATCGTGGTTTTTCTGCCTTTCTTGGCCTTCCTTTGCTTCCCTGGCTCAGCTCAATTCATTGCTTCAAGTTCGTTGTGGCCTAATTCACAAAACCGCAAACAAGGGCAGCCTCGCTTTTGCAGAGAAATTGAATTAGGCCACTACGAACTTGAAGCAATGAATTGAGCTGAGCCAGGGAAGCAAAGGAAAGCCAAGAAAGGCAGAAGAAACCACGATAAAGACACAGGTATGTTTGCGTTTACATTTTTAACTATAACTTGGTTTCCTGGGACCCATGCTAACACGCAGGTGCGCTCGCTTCTACTTCCCTTGACTCTCTGCCTTTGGGTGCTTCCACAATGATAGTAAGTCTTTTCGAGTTCGATGATAATGGAAGTTTGCTTCATCAACCGCAGTGCAAGGAGACTTGTTACGAAACAAAGTAAATGTTTGTTCTGAACGTTGCAAATGTGCGCACGCATATGAGACCGTACCTGTTGTGTCGCAAGTGTCTGCTTTGCACCTTAATTGAAAACATTATGTTCACATTTAAACGTAAGCTAGCATATTTTATTCTAACTATTGTTTATCTATTGGTTAGTCTTATCAATGTTCAGTATTCTGTAATTTACCCTGAGTTTGTTTTCGAGGGCACTTGAAAGATTTGCATGCTGTTCTGCAGCGCAAATCAACAATGTGTGCAGAGTGCCGTCATGAGACAGCTCCTGTCAGTGACATCATCATCAGCAACGAACCGTTTACTCGACTTCAAGCTGCCGTGGCCCTCACGTATCTTCTCCGTCTTTCTCTGTCCTGTGCCATTCTGCAAAGGCACAGGACTCAGTCTAGGATGTCATGTGCGTCGAATGTCACAAACTCTCAAAATCGGGCTGAAATTTTACTGAGTCATAGATTGTGGTGTCATGTGATGCTATCTCTTCCCAGAGGGCGCACTTCTTGGAAAGGTTTTAAGCTGCTGAATTTTGCCAAAGCGGAAACCAAGGATCCACACTGAAGGAGTTGCACACATAAACAGCAAATTTCCTTGTCGGTTGAGCTTGTTTATTTATTTTAATTCGATATTTACATAGCTAACAATATATACAATATATACAAAGTTAACTGATCTAAGTCGAATGGTCGAATGAATGTTACAATTAACGGAGCAAGTCACCCAATCTCAGTACGATAATGAAAGAAAGTCCATACGGCCATTGATTTGCATACAAGAAAGGCGACATTCGTTATACCGCTGACCAAGATGCTTAGGGATCGTGGAATCAACAACAACATCCCTCGCCTCGTGGTTTGATTTTGTTGTGGGATCGAGCAATCGAGCGGCGTCCTATTAATAAGCAATTTTCGAAGCAAGAACATGACAATCAAGGGCCTCTTCAGTCAACAGAGTGTGAGCTAGAATAAGGCAGACATGTGAGGCAAAGGTGAGTGATCTAAGCGTATAATTTACTCCTGATCTTTCCTGATTGATACATAATACACACACGGCCTAATAAGCAAGCTCCAACTCGACAAACCACTTTACCGTGTGGCAGGCCCAAAATCATTTGGATTTGCTTTCTAATACCTCATGATAAGAAAATCCTGACACCTTCTGAGACAAATGAATAAGATTCAACAAAAAGTTTAAAAATTCATCGTGCATTGTGCACTCAAGAAGGGTTTTTTCCGGGCGTCCTTTTTGTACGAAGGCCTACGCACCAGAGAATTTGTTCAATCGGCCCCCTCCAAAGGTGGTCCAATATTTTCTAATCGGCCCCGTAATACCTCACGATAAGAAAATCTTGACATCTTCTGACACAAATGAATAAGTTTCAACAAAATATTTGAAAATTTATCGTGCATTGTGCACTCAAGAAGGGTTTTTCCGGGTGTCCTTTTTGTACGAAGGCCTACCCGCCAGAGAATTTGTTCAATCGGCCCCCTCCAAAGGTGGTCCAATATTTGCAATCGGCCCCGTGATACCTCACGATAAGAAAATCTTGACATCTTCTGACACAAATGAATAAGTTTCAACAAAAAATTTAAAAATTTATCGTGCATTGTGCACTCAAGAAGGGTTTTTTCCGGGCGTCCTTTTTGTACGAAGGCCTACGCACCAGAGAATTTGTTCAATCGGCCCCCTCCAAAGGTGGTCCAATATTTTCTAATCGGCCCCGTGATACCTCACGATAAGAAAATCTTGACATCTTCTGACACAAATGAATAAGTTTCAACAAAAAGTTTAAAAATTCATCGTGCATTGTGCACTCAAGAAGGGTTTTTTCCGGGCGTCCTTTTTGTACGAAGGCCTACGCGCCAGAGAATTTGTTCAATCGGCCCCCTCCAAAGGTGGTCCAATATTTTCTAATCGGCCCCGTGATACCTCACGATAAGAAAATCTTGACATCTTCTGACACAAATGAATAAGTTTCAACAAAAAGTTTAAAAATTCATCGTGCATTGTGCACTCAAGAAGGGTTTTTTCCGGGCGTCCTTTTTGTACGAAGGCCTACGCGCCAGAGAATTTGTTCAATCGGCCCCCTCCAAAGGTGGTCCAATATTTTCTAATCGGCCCCGTGATACCTCACGATAAGAAAATCTTGACATCTTCTGACACAAATGAATAAGTTTCAACAAAAAATTTAAAAATTTATCGTGCATTGTGCACTCAAGAAGGGTTTTTTCCGGGCGTCCTTTTTGTACGAAGGCCTACGCGCGAGAGAATTTGTTCAATCGGCCCCCTCCAAAGGTGGTCCAATATTTTCTAATCGACCCCGTGATACCTAACGATAAGAAAATCTGGACATCTTCTGACACAAATGAATATGTTTTAACAAAAAATTTAAAAATCTATCGTGCATTGTGCCTGTAGCAAATGTTTTTTCCGGGGGTCCTTTTGGTATGAGTGCCGACAAGCCTGAGAATTCGTTGCATCGGCCCCCTTCAAAGATGTTCCAATATTTTGTTATTCTTTTTTTGTGATACAGAAAATCTAGAAGTCTTCTGATGTAGATAAATTAGTTTCAGTAAAAAGTTGAAAAATTTATCGTGATTTTTGCATGGAAGGAATGTTGTATTCAAAACTTATGACACAATGATATGTTAAAAAAATTGCATGGTGTCCTTTTGGATTTCATTCTACTGTATAGCAATAAATGGAAGCTTTGACAACACACTTCAGTTACAGTAAGTAATTTCTTCCAGCATTTCTTCGACAAATTCTTACCCCCATTACCCCACCACTTTCATTTTGGTATTAAAGGCATCTCAGGGACCATCCTTTGATGGAATTGGGGAGGGGGGCAGTTTTCCCCAATACCCATCTATGATGATGGGTACACTTACAGTGTGTTTTCTGCCCAGCTTTATGTTATATTTTCTGTTATCTTTTATAGGAAGCCAAATTTGGAAGTTGAAGTAGATGCATCAGCTAAAGATCCAGCCCCAAGACTCCCATACTTCATAGATTGACATATATTGGAGATGTGCAAATTGCCTCCTGCATGTATTTTTTAGCAGCCATGCCTGTAATTAGGTAATGCATTATTATCATGCTATGATGATGATGATGATGATGATGATGTATCTTGGATTCAGCTTTCAGTGAAAAATTCAACTTTTACAAACTCTGCGATGTGCTTGCACCAGAGTTGCTGTGTAGTGTTCTCTTTGACTTTGCATGCTGCCTTTGAATTTGTTTAACCTGGTTTTTAATTTTTGCAAAACAAATTGTTGTAAACTGCTTTGGTACAAAATCTGCTTTCTCCAGGTTTGGCAAATGCCAAAAATAATCCGAATTATGTGTGATTCATTATGTGTGAGCTAGAAAATGTTTTCTTTTTTGAAAATTCCTTATCATCAAGAGTCTAGGCGGATTAGAGTAATGAATATTTGCTTGACAGCCAAGAGGTCAACAATTTTTGTGATTTTCTTGCCCTATTAAGAGTACTGGAAATATTAAGTAAATTCAACTTTAAACATATTTTGGCACTTCAGTTACAGTAAGCAATTTTCTTCCAACATTTCTCAGACAAATTCTTACCACTTTCTTTTTGGTATTAAAGGCATCTCAGGGACCATCCTTGATGAAAGTGGGGGGGGCAATTGTCCCAAATACTGGCAGGAACATGACTGAAAAGGCTTAAAATCCCTGATCTAATAATAAAAGATTCCCTGCAGAGGACAGTAAACAAAATTAGATTTTCCATGGGTGAGAGATATCCACAGCACATTTATTATCATGGGATTGAAAATCTTGTTTGCAAATCTATGTGTTATAAACTCTTGAGGTATTATATGCTCTTGAGGAGATGCAGGGAGGTAGGAAGCATCTCAAACTTGGGGCACGACACTTTGAGGGCACTTTTCCTTAAGAAAAAGGGGGCATTTTTTAAAGTGAAAAGGGCACTTCTTTCTTTATTGCAAAATCTTGGGGGGCATGTGCCCCCAGTTCCTATGTCTATGAGGAGATGAAATACCCATGTGCATTATTCTCTGCAAGGAAATTCTTTACAGTTTGATCTATGTTTTAGGCGCTCTTCAGTCATTTTGCCTTTGAAATTTTCTGTACTGTAAAACTGAACTTAGTTAGATTTCTAGTGCGTATAAGAAAGTTAAAAAAATCAGAAAAATACTTTGATCTCTTGGCTTTTAAATAGAATTTGAATCATTCAACTCTTGATGCTATGAATTTTTTTAAAAAGTGGGAACCTTTTCTGGTTCACTTGGTATTTGTAGTAGTTTCATAGATATTTAGCAAACAAGTGTGAAGCTGAACATTCATTCCCAGTTAATTTTCAGTCAACTGAGAATTGCCATGCATTTAGGCTAACGTAACTAATGAAGGAAACCTGCCTTAGTTTTGCAACTTCACTCTTTGAACAAAGAAGTTTCAGTGTATCTGAAATGTAATCAGAATTAAGTTTTTGGAGTAAATGCTAATTTTGTTCTGTTACTTCACTTGCACTAAATATATCACCCTTCAAAAGACTAAATTTTGTGAAGACATGTCAAAGGGCATGCAGTGGGTGCCTCACACTGATGCCGTATGCAAGTTCCATGTTTGTGAAGTATGGTTTTTTATTCAGCCCAAGGTCTTTGAAATTGTTTGACACATTCCCTGCCTAGCTTGCAGTACTTGCAGCAATCTGTTCTGAAAGCTGCACGCTGGTCTATATCTTAGATTCAAATGAGTGCAACCCTTCCCTGTACCCTCAAAAAAAGTTCAGCCTGTAACAAGCTTGCACAAGCTTGAAAGGAGCATAAGGCATGATGGGCTTGAAATGAGTGTGTTCACACAATTTTGGCCAGTTTGCATGATGATTAGAGCTTGATAAAGCTTGACAATATTGACATGCTAAAGTCATTCTCAAACACACCGCAATCAAGCTTGAGTGAGTTTGCCTTCCAGCTCCAAAATACATGCTGCAAGCTGGCACAAGTGGTGCAAAATTCTTACTCAAATCAAGCTTGAAGCATGATCCAAACTACCACATATTTTACTAAGGGTAGCTACCAAAAGATGACATGAAAGTTTGTACCACTTTAAGATATGAATGTAATCTGAATTAAACAAATATTTTGACTGTATTATTTCTGTCCAATTCTTACTCATGTTTGTTGCATGTGCTGTCCTCATGGAGTCTCAAAGTAGTGAGAAAATCCTTTTGGCAATGAGAAAATGGCTACGACATGGCATTCTCGGTCAAACTTTTCAATAATGCCCTGCCGTAGACATTTTTTCATTGCCAAAAGGATTTTCTCACTACTTTGAGACTCCATACTGGTATTGCACTGGTTGCAAGACCAAGTTTTGTGGACATCACACTCTCAGCTAGATTAATTTCTTCCCTAAGTGCCTAAATTTTGTGTTTCTGGACAAAGCTTGCCACAATTTTGGCCTTCTTTATGCCAAAACCACCAATATTTGTTATCTTTTGGCACAGGTTCATCAAATGTAGGCCATTGCTAGACTAAAACCACCAAAACTACCAAAAAAGGTATACCCTACTGCTTCCTCGGCCTAGGCCAAAATAAATGTAAATAAAAGCATGCCGTTGGCTGAACGAGATAGACTAGAGATCCAAACAACTAAGTGTCTATTTGGGGAAAATGGGTAATTTTGGGGTTGTAAAATGGGTAGGCTGGCAAATTACGATAAATTCTGCCCAGTTCTTTGCTCAGAGCTTTCCTCTAGCCAGAGTCGTTTGAACTTAAATGAACTTCCCTCCTTGACACAAGTGTGAATATTGATTTATCAGTACATACAGGCACGTGCATACATGCCTCGAAAGCCTACTGCTTGTACAGTTTTCCAGCAATCAACAGTAGCCACTCCTCTTTACCCCCCAGCAGCCTACACATAGACCCTCCTGTTACCCCAATAGACCCTCCTGTATGATATCCTTGAAGGTAGCTGATTACTCGGTACCCTTTACTATCTTATAGCAACATATTTATATTTTTAGCCTTTCCGTAGTAGTGATTCACGTTCACGATTTCACTTAGCTTTGATCGGCCTAAATCACAACAATGTCCGGAAAATGCCCAGGTTGGATAAGCCATCATCGCAGAGAAAATATTCGCCTTTTTGGTTGGAATGGCTGTGTCGCATCTTTGCTTTTGAGCTTTCTTACCATTTACCGTTCTTTGTAAAACACGATGAAAACACAACATTTGTATCTTGCCAAACCATGGAGTAACCATTGCTGATCTCAGATCCCAAACCACTTTGCAAAATTGCCCTCGGACATCCCCAAAGATATTTGCTAACTTCGCGCATGCTCTGACAAATGTCGCCTTTCTTTTTGCATACAGCAGAATGAACGTGATAGAGAGGCTGTTTATGACGTTACTTGTGGTCCCACTAAATGCCACAGCCTGCCCTGCGATATCCACTTCTTGACAGGGTCAACCGAAAATCACATATTAATAGTGCAGAATAAAACGCGGCCCCAGGGCCTGTGGAGATGGAAAGCTGATCTAATGCTCTACAGCTGCCTGCTTTAGTGGCAAGCGGCCAACAGCCTAGCTCACATTGGTTTATGAAGAAATCTATATGAATATTTTCAGCCAAACTTCTCAACCAGACTTTTCGACTTTTTCAGACTGAAAGCGTTATTTTGAAGGTAAATCCTTACAGCCTACTTCACAGAGAAACGAACCAAATGGGGCTAACTAATCAATCTCCGGGGGCGGGTACTTCACCATCCAACTATGCGGGAATGTGGGCCAGTTTTGGGCGGTTTTGGTACGAAATTTCTGGGAATGGGATGTATTTCTTGAAGAAACATTCGAAGATTGTGGTGTATTTTTTGCTAGAAATCCTAGGAATGTCCAGTTTGGGATAACAATTTTCCTATTGCTTTGTGAGCAAACACTGGTCAGAAATCAGAAACCTCATCCATGTTCTGGGATTGGGTCACAGACCTCGCTAAAATTCTGAGATTGGGTCATTACAAAATTCTTGGAAGGCACACCCCCTTATGACCTAATAGTGAAGTGCCCCCATGAGCCCAATTCAGACCAGCCTTTGCACTGATTTATTGTACCTTGAATCTCTAGGTGGCTACAGAGTGTACTTTCTCAACCCAGCTCATATCAAACAAATTTTGGTGTCAGATTCAACGAAATTTCACAGACCAGACTTTCTCAGAATAATGCTGAATTTCACGGGAAGAACCCTGTTCAGTACAAATGGGAAAGAACATGCGATGCAAAGGAAGATGCTGAATCCCGCATTTTCATATGGGAATGTACAAAAATTCCTGCCTCTTTTCAATGAAAAAGCGAAACAGCTTGTCCAGGTAGGTAGCAATCCTACATTTTCTGTTGGATGATCAAATCAGTTTGTCGGTCTTGCTTTTCATTCCGTAAGTTTTGACGAATCATGGGGTAATAATTTTGCAAATTCAGTACAAATATGGACCCTACTTGGGCAGGTTATGAAACAAATCCTTTAATTCCCTGCAGAAAAATGCTTTGTAGGAGTGGGATCCCAGCTGCTAGGGCTGGCCCATTTACCATATTGTCGAAATCATTGATTAAATCTTGTGTCCCGACTTTTTACATGTCTTCTGCTGACAAAAGGATCTCTCCAAAAAATCGTCATCTTCGGCGCATGTAATCAAGCCCTAGCCCTAAACATTGTTTTTTCCGCCATGCCGCATCGAACTGTGTTACAAATAATGATAACAATTGTGATCGTTTTGAGAAGGACCAAAAAACGCCAAATATCTGCGTTTCCAATTATGCTTACCATTTTCTTTCGATCACACTTCTTTCGTTCAAGAAGATTACAAAAGCGATGCCACACGGAGAATGGAAATATACATTTCAACCCTGTGGCAAAGTTTTCATGGAGCGAAATGATTTTAAATTGAAAAAGGAGGTTTTATCAGGCTTGGCGGGCGAGCCTTTGCCGATTTTGCTTATCGGAAACGCAATATCTCCACCAAACTGTGAGGTATTTACACCGGCATCCAAACTTGGATACCCAAATATCTAACGAGTAGATATTTTCAAAAAAAATACGGCAAACTTCCAGCAGTTTTGTTTTCGTTGCATTTTTTGAAGGTAGGTAAAATTTAGAATAATCTTCGCACGTTTCTTCTGTCCTCCTCGCTAGTTCGTCGTGTGATGAGTCAGCAAAACTGAGGCTTTGAGAGTTTCCAGCCATGGGCCACGAGCCAAAACTTGGCAAAAACATTTGATTCATCTTACTTCTATATCGTTTTCGCCGTGTCGCATTGAATCTAAAACTGTTTGAACGGCCATTTTATCAAAATACGCAAGCGAAGTCGTTGAAGCCACCGAGCATGACCTAGAATTTATTAATCAAAGGCGGTAGAAATACGATAAATAAATAATGTTGTTTTCACTGCTTTTTAATGCTACAGATTTACTGTTAAATACTGCTTTTATGAGAGTGACTTTTGTATGTGAGTCAACCAAAGGTTCACCTTTGATTACTGCTGTTTAATGCGACAGATCAGGTGAAACGCCTACCGTTGTACCTTTTTGACACGGGCGGTGATTTGAATATCGTTTCTATGTGGAATTTAATTGGCACTGATATCTTTTTAGCCGTATTTATCAAGTTCGACATGGAAAAACGATATCTAGACTTGGACTAAGTTAGCCACTGGCATGCGGATTTTAAAATCAAGTGGATTTTTTTCCAGTATCAAAGTATCATCTGTGGAGCTGCAAAAAGTATCGGAACCTGGCGACCAGGTTCCCAGAGAATTTTCAGCTCTGCAGGAAAAATTTTCAAGAAAAGTATCTCACACTAGGAGATTATTTTTTACGCTTTCCATTGAAAGGAGAAAATTTTTTTGACTCTTCTGTCCTACTGATAATAATCCCGGGCAAAATGGACGGCCTTGCGAAAGGATTCTTAAAGATTCTCAAGAATTCTTCACTGAAGTAAGATAAGTTTGCTCGTCTTTTGGATAGTTTCGCTTTGTTGGAATATCCATTGGACATCTTCAGCACATCATAAACAGCAAAGATATTTTGCATAACATTATGTGACTTCAAAGAAGATTTTCCCCATTTGCAAGGTTCCCAGAAAAGAAAATATTTTTGCACCTCTGTTCTATTGTGTGACTTCTGGTTTGCTTTTGCAGTTCTGGAAGCACAAGATTCGCGATATGGGTGGACCATTTGAGGAAGCTATTCAGAAGAAATTTACACATCTAACATTAGATGTTATTGGAGAATCAGCCTTTGGATACAGCTTTAACTGCATAACGGGAGGCCACAGCAAAGAAAGTATGGCCACTGATACCATATTAAGAGGAGCATTTAACATGCGGATGAGAGCCCTTGAGTCATGGTTCCCATTCTTGAAATATTTTCCTTCCAAGGAGAGAACGAAAGTTGACGAAGCCACGAAACTCATGGATGGTATTATTGATAAAGTGATCAGGGAGAGAAGGGAAGAGACGGCCAATGGAGAAAATCCTGAACGAAAAGATTTGCTTCAAAGTTTGATAAAGATGAAAGATGATGCAGGAGATTCGTTTACAGATGAAGATTTGCGTGGGCAAGTGAGACAGTTCATGATCGCAGGTTTATTTTTTGTTTTTAGGTACCTGTCATGATTAATGCTGGGCAGGGGACCAGACGATATTCGAGAGGGGCCACTAAAATTTTGGGCAGAGAAAAGGGAGCATAGAAAGATAACAAAGCTGATCATAAGCTGCGTTTTCACGAGGCCGGCCGAATATTTAGCTGTCCTGTTACGTGGCATCGTAGTAAACTTGAACTCTGATGCAAAAACCATAGCCGAGAATTAGGCCCAATTTATCCAACAGAATAAAGTGACCATAAAACAACTACGGTCGGAGAAGATATTTGCTGCAGAAAAATATCTTTTCTTGATATAAAGCATTCAAAGGAAGGTCTTCCTGCACCAGAAAATGTCTGAAAGGCAAGACCCTTGTTTTCCAAGACTTTGAAAGGCGTGGTCACAAAATATTTTCCTGGGGGCTTCGCCTGGGGGCTTTTCCTTATTTCTCTCCGTCACTCATATCCAGCCCTGGAACTGGTCAAGTGTCAAAGAATACGAGGGGGAAAATCAAGAAAATTGCAAGGCTGTCCATGAGTGGTGGGACACTAGTAAATTAGATTAGGTTAATTTAGAATTAGAAGGTAGCATTAAATTCTTTGCTTACCTTAAAATACCATTAACTTCTCTTCCTTGCCATTAGCAGCCTTTCTCAGCCAAACTTCCTCGCCTTGAACTAAAGAGCTCCATCTCATGTGTGCTTTCAAAAAGTTTGGGCCTAACGACCTTTGTCATCTCCCGCGCATTGCTGTACCTACGCAGCGGTCTCGAAATCGAAACCGCTGCGTAGGTACAGCAATGCGCGGGAGATGACAAAGGTCGTTAGGCCCAAACTTTTTGAAAGCACACATGAGATGGAGCTCTTTAGTTCAAGGCGAGGAATTTTGGCTGAGAAAGGCTGCTAATGGCAAGGAAGAGAAGTTAATGGCATTTCAAGGTAAGCAAAGAATTTAATGCTACCTTCTAATTCTAAATTAACCTAATCTAATTTACTAGTGTCCCACCACTCATGGGCTGTCTATCTCATCAGAGACTTGATCACAACAATGATTGATTTGAAGGGGCGCCATTTTGCCGCCGCCCCCCCCCCTGTCGAAAAAACCCAGGCCATCACTGAGACCGATATTCAAAAATTAAACGTTAATCTTTCAGTCAAAGGCTAACTTCGATGGGAAAAATTTTGTTTGGTTAATCACTCATCATTCAGACCCAGAAATTAGGAAAGTGCTGGTAAGGGGCATGTTTAGGATGGATTCAACATTCCATTCTGGTCTATAATTTACTTGCTATTGAAATTGAAATTCTATATCTGATTCTTATAATGTAAGCTTGCAATGTCATATAAATGATGGACCAGAATGGAATATGGAATTTTCGATTCCCATACAAACCCCTTGCATGCATTTTTCTAATTTCCGAGTCTTAAAGGGAGTGTGTAATGGTAAATAGGCTTCTCTATAAATAGAACAAAGAAAATGCGCAAACACAGCATTGTTTCTTTAGCTATCGATTATTAACAACACTTGTGGGCCATCAGTTTCAATTGGTTGTTTTTAGATTTTTCTGCTCTGTGCAAATGCAGGCTAATAGCGTTGCACAAACCCTTTAAAGACCCATGACTGACCAGCAGCCTTTGCACGCCTTCGTTTTATTTACAAAAATTATTAGACTGATAACATTTAGCCTCATCTGTCATTCATCAAGTGAGACCCACACAGAATTATGAATATTGATAACTACGACGATGTAGTAAGTCTACTGTTCTACGAACCGCCAAACAGTTATTTATCATGCAAGGCAGAAAACATCAAGTATTACCTCTTAGATCTCGCTCCAGGATCGGTACAGCTCTGAGTGGACATCGAAGGAAGAACTATGGGGCTTTGTTTCATGGATCTTTCGTCGAAGAAGACCAACAGACAAGCTTAGATCCGTAAATTTTGGCCTACAGAGCCTCCTTCCTCTACCGGCTTGTGCTTGTCCAGAACATGAGGTACAGTTCCTGCAATATTTTCTCGCAATTTCATTTTGAGGCTTTTAGATGCTATTCCTTGTTGAGATTAATGTTTGATGGTTAAGGTAATTCAGTCTCTAATGTCTGTTTGTCTGCAGATAAGCAAAATTTCCTCTCCTTTTCTGGGGTTTCTTCCTGTCTACTGTGGCCTATAATTATTTCCTCCAATTTGCATAGCCCTGACTATCCAGAGCACAAATACATGCCTAAATGCATTGTTTATGGACTAAAGAAGCCATTGATATAATTTGTTGTCCATGTAAGTTATTTTAATCAAAGATTGAAACAGATTACAAACACAGCTATTTTCTGTATACAGAAATTAATGGAAGCTGTGGGGAAGAACATGCGAGGCCCGCAAAGGCTGCTGGTCAGTCATGGGTCTTTAAAGATGAGCGATTTACCAAACAAAATTACCTACGGTCACATACTTTTCATTCCATAGACCGCCATATGCTTAAACTATTTCTGACTGACCCCGTGCTCGATAAGAAATTTTTATTCATAGGCCATGAAACAACAAGCATGTCACTGACTTGGACTACCATTCTACTTGCAAAACACCCACAGTTTCAAGCAAGAGCACGAGAAGAGATTCGAAGTGTCTTGAAAAGCGACGAAGAAATCACTGCCGATCATTTGCAGAAAATGAAGTTTCTTGATAACTGCATTAAAGAATCAATGAGAATGTACCCAGCAGTGATTCAAATTGGTCGGTCATGCGTGGAGGATGTCAAGATAGGCCCATATGAGATCCCGAAGGGTACAATAGTTTTGGCTGGAGTAGCTAATGTGCACAGGGATTTGGAGTTCTGGGATGACGCAGATCAATTCAATCCGGATCGATACGATCAACCAGGTGTGTTAAACATTTTTGGTGAGTTTTTTGTAGGGTTCATTGGAGCAATAGAATAGGACCTAAAAATTAGAAGCAAGGGATCCTAACAATACAAGGTATTTCGGGAAAAATGCAACCTGAATTTAGTCGAGATTCCTGAAGAAAGAAATACATGAAGCAATTTCGTGTATATCTTCAGAAAGCACAGCCGTTTTCTTTTTATTGATATCCACATTGAGTGTATCAGTTGAATCTATCACGATTTGATTAATGTTTTATTTAGTATGGCCTTTTTAAGATGCAAGTGAGTATCGCCCAAACCATATTTCTGATTGCAGGGTAATTAGATGACGAATTGCTAATACTACGTCATATATGGAGTTAGGAAACTAAATGGAAAGTGCAATAGAAGAAGTGAACAGAGGGTATGAAAGACCGCAATATGTGATCGAATTTCGAAGTCTAAAGAACTATGACAGCGAAGCATTTCTCCAAGATTTACACTGTGTAGACTTTGAGAGTGCAATTTCCTCCGCCTCAGGAGACCCTAATCAGATGGGAAATAATTTCTACGACTTTTCCCACAGGGAGCCCCCTTAAAAAGTAGCGAAAACCAGACACAATTCGTCCTCTACCCGTCCTCTACCAGTGAGACACATCAAGCGAGAGCGGCATCTGCGAAGGAGCAATGAAGACGGAAGGCTTTTCCCTGTCAATTCTAGATGTGCAGGCCCCTTGAAAGAAAAGGAAAGGGATTCAAAGGGGTCAACAGTGGCGGGCCCGTGAAACAATATTGGGAGGCGAAGCTGTTATTTCGTTTGAAGCGTTTTCTCTGAAACAGCCAGTAGAACATAGGGGCATTTGAGAGCAAGTGACTCTGAAATCGTTGAATGAGATTAAGATGCTGGGAAATTAAGACTGCCTTCACACGAAAACGGCAAATTTTTTGCCGGCAGATTTTGAAAACGGTAGGTTTTGAAAACGGAACTCTAACCAGCCCATTTTTGAAACGGCATTATGCGAATACTTACAAATGATGAAAAGAAAACATTTTGCAACGCTTTTTGAACGATACTGAACGATTCCTAGGATGTTTGTATGTTTCCTCAGCATCAAAGCCTTGCAGCGGGTTTTTTACCATCAAATTTCCTACCGTTTTCAAATTGTCCCGGTATCGTGTGAACGCAATCTAACTCCAAGCATCAAGGGAGCATGCTACTTTTGCAGGGAGCAAAAAACATCGATCCCCAAGTAATCTTTACAGTGAAAGTTCTATCAAGCCCACAGGGCTTACTTAATTTCGGACCCCTCAGAGGAGAGCTTAAAATCTCATCTCGTGTCAAACAGTTTAGAGATAATAAGATAGTTTTAAGATTTTTGAATATTTTTCATTATTTCTTGAAAAAGAAGCAAAAACACACTAATTCTGAAAATATTGAGATTTCAGAAAAGTTCAATTTCAGATCGATCGTAAATAAGCATACGGATCTATGAAAAAATTCAATTCAACGAAATAGGTCACTGAATTTACACCCACCTTTTTAAAGATGTGAAACCCATGCTTGGGTTTATTGCCGTCATTTAAAGCAATTTTTAAATCCTACTCTTTTCCCTCTAGAAAAAAAGATGACAGATGACACAACACAGCTTTATCGTTACTTGCCGTTCTCTCGTGGTCCACGCATGTGCATTGGTTACAAATTCGCAGAAGCTGAGCTCAAACTTGTTATGGCACAAATACTTCGTGAATTCAGTTTCAAACTTGGGAAGGGTCAAGCACGTGATTTCAAAGCGGAAGTTGTACTCACACTGAGACCAAATCCAGCTCCGTTGGTGGAGATTTCCATTGCTGCTTGATTTTTTGGAAAAACATGAAATGTTTTTGTAAGGTGGCTGACATTTATTAACGCTGTTACATGCTGTTACACGTATTTGCTCATATCTTCATCTTATACTGCATTAAATTCGAAATGCTGGAACAATTGAAATGTTCAGTGTGTGATCACTGTGTTGGATGAAAAGTTTTAATCGAAAAAGTAGATTTCATCACATGGTATTATTCCTACCTCACACCTGGTCACCCCCTCCCTGCATTGGTCTAGCCTATCTCTCTTTACACCCCACAAAGAATAACTGATATAAATTGTGTTGTCAATTTCAAATTCAAATTTCAAATGTGATCAATGTGTCTGATGAAAAGCCTACATGCTATACATACCTACTATACATGTCATACATATATACAATACATACATACATACCCTACATTAAACACTGGACAGAAACTCTCGGATACTTTTTCGAGAATTTCTGACAAAAAATTTCGGGCAAACAAGTATTGCATCATGCCAACGTGTATGTTGGGACCAGTATCATGTGCTGCGACTAATTTTTGAATAGATCATGCCCTGCGCAATAACGCAAGTGAAAGTTAATACCTTAACTAACGACAGATGACGGAGATATAAAGTGACTTATATCAATGGCCTGGGCCTGGGTAATCTAAATATAGTCTTTTGTATTCGATTATATTTTATTATCTCGAGAGAGTATCAAAATAATTGGACAAATGATGGCAGGCGCCCATATTTTTTTCTATTCTTAAACTAGACGCCATATGTTTGTTTTTAAGCCAGATATCCACTAGGCGGGAAATGTCAAGCCGCGAAAACTGGAACGTATTCCTACAATTTGCGGCTCGACATTTTTCCGCGGCGACAATTCGATCTGCCAATTAGATTTCCAGAAATTTTTCCGCCTCGACATTTTCCACCCACCAGGTCCGCAAGACTTTACTCCTAATTTTTGTGATGAGAATTGAACCAATGAGCTTTTCTATTCGTTAAACAATCATTGGAAAATCTTTTGTTTTGTTAATGACGTGGGAACAAACTCTCTTAATCCGCCAATCCGCCTGTTGTTTGGTGGAAAAGCAACTATTTCTTGAGGACCGAGTCATTATTTACGGACTACGAAATCAGGGACGACAAAACTGCGGAACGAGTAAAGAAGACTTGGTGCTCCCTGTCTCACCATTCCTAGACTATTGTTAATGTTAGTCTTTTTTGTGTTGATTAATTAGTTCCTATGCCTCTCTAGTTTAAATGCTGAAAATCACAGATTAGAGAGAATGTACGCATCGAGTTAAACAAGTAACAAGTTGACCAAGGGGTATTCTGCATAACAACATTTGAAATTAGAATCGCAAAAAAATGTTAAATAACAAACTGACGTGTATATAGCGTAATGTTTTTTATTTTATGATAATTGTGGAGAAAATAAAGAAATTGAATTCTTATTTGTGTCATCTCACAACTTCACTTGTCATTATTCTTATGCATGCTCAGTTACACCCAAAATAATGTGATAAACTTGCATACTTGCATACCATATTGATTCTTCTTCAACTACATCATATCATGGCCTAAGTTATCCTATTCAATGGTGACGATTTTATCTCTAAACCATTCTGCTCCTCTTTAGAATTCAAATGAGCAGTTTTGAAATAGCAATTGGCTTTACAGAAAGTATTTAATTCCCCAATCGCAGTTCCAGAAAGAAAAACATTTTTTCCATCCGCGCCTCTGGGACCACGCATAAGTCCCAGATTTATTTCAATCTTATCCAATTATTATCGAAATATTTTGTTCCTTTGCCTGGGTGAAGCAATTGTCTTCTCGTGCAGAGAAGAACCAATGCGGCTTGCAAGTCCGCATTGGCCGTGCAACCATCTGTAGTAGCTCTCCTGCATAGTGGAACGCAAAGTCTGCGCTGTTGATTTCGCCACAGATATACGAATTTACCGTCGCTCCCATTGTCCATTCCCAACTTTCCATTCCACATTTTGACATTCGCTACAATATGCAATAAGTTAAATGCTTGGAAAATGCCTGATAACATAATAGAGCCTTTCAATAATGTGAATATTTATAAAGTGGTATCATTTTTCGATGTCAATATTATGACGCAAATGAAGGCTGCAAGAGTGCTCTCCTCGATCTGAATTCTGCTGATTCATTGCTGGAAGTTTTCTGAACCAGAACATACAAGATGATTGCAGACATTCTGAAAGACATATCCACGTTACAAGTTCTATTTGCCGTTATTTCCATCTATGTTATATCAAAGTTCATAGCATGGTACAGAAATCCATTACGCAAAATACCAGGGCCTAAAGGCTCACTTCTCTTGGGAAATACAGCAGACTTCGGTCCTGCTCCAGTTGATGGCCACAAACTTTTGGTAGAATGGGGAAGAAAATATGGGAATGTTTTCAAAGCTTGGGGTGCGATTGGTAAGTCCACATCATTACTATATTACATCTAGGAATTCGAATATTCAAATCTTCGCAAGATGTTTCCCATGCTGATCGACAAGAAACTCGCTCTTACGGCACAGTATGTAGGGTTGTTTGATGATTGCAAGAGGACACGGGCCAGGTGATGCTGGAAAACTGCTGGAAAACATGAATTTTACTTCAAATATCTTTGGCTTGAAGCAACATCAAGAAGAATAGAAGAACAATAGGTCCATTGTCCTTAGACAATTCGTGTGGCGTAAACCTTTGGCGTAACAAACGAAAACGAACTTTACAAACTTGGGCCAGGGCCCAACCCAATTAAATACATTTCATACAAAAACCCACGAAGGTAACAGTATTCGATCCCTATTGCAGCACTGTGCTGTAAGCACTGAAATGATAGTCAGTGGCATCCCTCCAATCTGAAGTTAAGACGTTCATTCAGTACATTGGATTGGAGGGATGCCACTGACTATCCTTTACAGTGCTTACAGTGACTTAACTACAATGTCTGTCAAAAGTCTTGGAACACCTCTGCGAATTTTGCCATGTTTTGCGATCCTAATCGCTATGGCTAGAAATGTGGATTATGAAGAAACGGCTTAGGTACTCCAAGGACTTTTAGCAGGCATAACTATGTCGAGCCATGGTATGTCATTTATTTATGATCCTCCTATAAGAAAGCTTCCTGAAATCAGGCTGAGAAGTTTCTTATGTCAGGGCACCATTTCAAAAGAAAATCAGCCTGGGGTCTCTTATAAAGTGATTTCTATTTTGCGGGTTCTTTCCGTATAGCTCATGACCAGGGGCGGATCCAGTCTGAAGTTGAAGGGGGGGGGGCAACTTGCAGAGTGGGCCCCAAAAGTACGGTGAAAAGTAAGCGCGCCGAAGGCGCGCCGAAATCTTTAGGCCCTTATTCAGGAAAAATTCTCTTGTTTTTTAATTGAATAACACCTTACTTCATATGTTTCCCATATTCAGAGCGAAACACGAAAAAAATGAGTGCATTTGGGTCAGGATAAGGGGCGCCCTTCTTGCAGAAAATGGGGCGACGAGCCAAGTTTTCATCATGAAGGGGGGCAGTTGCCCCCAACTGCACCCCCTAAATCCGCCACTGCTCATGACAGATTCATTACAGGAAGTGATTGCATACAATATAATGGAATGAAGGAGCAACAGAAGTCCAGAGGTCCAGACAAAGAACAAACGTGATAGAGAGGCTTTTGTGCCTCTCTGTCCTGCGATATATCCTTTTCTTGAGAGGGTCTACTTGGTCAACTCAAAATCGCACATGAATAGTGGCAGAATAAAACGCGGACCCAAGGCCTATGGATATGGAAAGTTGATGTAATGCACTAAAGCTTCTTGCTTTCTTAAGAAGCGGCCAACAGCCTAGTTCACATTGGTTAATGAATAAATCTATATGAATATTTTCATCAAGACGTATCTAGCAAACTTTTCGTCCTTTCTTCAAACTGAGAGCGTTATTTTGAAGGCAAATCCTCATAGCTTGCTTCAAAGGAACAAGCCAAACAGGGCCAACTAACCAAAGTCCGGGGGGTGGGGGTACTTCACCATCCAATTCTACGAGAATGTGCGCCAGTTTTGGGGTTTTGGTACGAAATTTCTGGAAATTGGATGTATTTCTTGAAGAAAATTCTGGGATAGCGGTCTATTTTTGCTAGAAATCCCAGGGTTGTCCAGTTTTTGAATAAAAATTGTCCCATTGCTCTGTGAGCAGACACTGGTCAGAAATCAGAAACCACATCCATGTTCTGGGATTTAGTCTCAAACTCTCTCCAAAATTCTGGGATTGGGTCATTACAAAAATTATTGCAAGGCACACCCCTTATGACCTAATAGTGAAGTGCCCCCCCTGAGCCCAATGTAGACCAGCCTTTGCACTGATTTATTGTACCTTGAATCTCTAGGTGGCTACAGAGTGTACTTCCTCAACCCAGCTCATATCAAACAAATTTTGGTGTCAGATTCAACGAAATTTCACAGACCAGAATTTCTAAAAGACATTTTGAATTTTACGGGAAGAACCCTGTTCAGTACAAATGGGAAAGAACATGCGATGCAAAGGAAGATGTTGAATCCAGCATTTTCATATGGGAATGTACAAAAGTTCTTGCCTCTTTTCAACGAAAAAGCGAAACAGCTTGTCCAGGTAAGGAGCAATCCTAAGTTTCTGTTTGTGTTTGTTTGTTTTCAATTTATTTTAAGTGGGCTTGTCAGGATTTCTAGCCACTGAAAGCTTATTTAGGCCCACTTTGCATGCTGCATCCAGGCATGGGACCCCTAGCTTAACGTCCCTTCCGAAGGACGATCTATCAGAAACTCTATATCCTTGGGCAACAATAGTTCCGCAAATTCAGTGAGAATATGCACCCTACTTAAGCACGTTATGAAACAAAATGCTTGAGGGTTTCCAGCCATGGACCACGAGCCAAAACTCGGCAAAAGCATTTGATTCATATCTTACTTAAAAACCGTTTTTGCCATGTCACATTGAATCTAAAATTGTTTAAACGGCCATTTTTCCAAAATGCGCAAGCGCAGTCGCTGAAACCGCCGAACATGGCCTAGAATTTATTAATCAAACGCAGCAGAAATACGAAAAATAAATTATGTCGTTTTTTCTGCATTTTAATGCCACAGATCTGGTTAACTCCTGAGATTTTATCTTTTGAAACGGGCAGTGCTTTGAATATCATTTTTATATCGATTTAACTAGCACTGATAACGTTTTTGCCCTATTTATCAAGTTCGACATGGGAAAAAACCATATTTATACTAGGCCTAAGTTTCTGGCATGAGGATCTTAAAATCAAATGGACTTTTGTCCAGTATCATAGTATTATCTTCAATTGTGTTATCTCTGGTTTGCTTTTGCAGTTCTGGAAGCACAAGATCCGCGATATGGGTGGACCATTTGAGGAAGCTGTTCAGAAGAAATTTACACATCTAACATTGGATGTTATTGGAGAATCAGCATTTGGATACAACTTTAACTGTATAACTGGAGGCCACAGCAAAGAAAGTATGGCCACTGATACGATACTACGAGGAGGATTTAACCTGCGGAGGAGAGCCCTTGAGTCGTGGTTCCCATTCTTGAAATATTTTCCTTCCGAGGAAAGGGAGAAAGTTGATGAAGCCACGAAACTCATGGATGGTATTATTGATACAGTGATCAGAGAGAGAAGGGAAGAAATGGCCAATGGAGAAAATCCTGAACGAAAAGATTTGCTTCAGAGTTTGCTGAAGATGAAGGATGACGTAGGAGACTCCTTCACTGATGCAGATTTACGTGGACAAGTGAGAATGTTCATGATCGCAGGTTTGTCTTATATTCGTTACGGACCAATCATGATTATTGCTGGGTAGGGGGCCAGAAGATATTCAGAGGGGCCATTGAAATTTCGGGGAGTGAAATAGGGGCCACTGAAAATCTCAAGTGTAAAAAAGGGGGCCATAGCAGCTTAGCTATTTGAGTGCAAACGTCCTCCTTCTATTATCTTTGTTAAGCCTTGCGTTTATCCTCAAAATATCATTTTTGAATATTTTCATAAAATCGCCAGGTGCAACATTTTTGTCTTGAAAGCATCTTTGTGTCCTTTCTGCGTCACTTGCCATAAGAAAATATTATCTGTAGCTTGGGAACATGTCTTCAAATTTGAAACAGAGAGGGACCACCAAAAATTACAGCTAAAAAGTCAGAGATCCTTTAAAATCTTAGGGAGGATATAAAGGAAGGGGCTATGAAAAATATTTAGTATCAATAAAAATATCGTCTAGCCACCTACATGGCATTAACCCTTTCACGCCCGGCTAAAATTAAACTTAACAGGAAGACCTGATGTAGATTGTCGTTTTCCAAGGGGTGTCATAATCAGTGAATCAGTAAGCAATAGATAAATGCAATGTGCATAACCTTTCAAATCGATCAAAATTCCAAATGCTTTACCCCCTGAAAAATTTGCAGTTCTCAATGAATACTGTTGGGCCATATGGCCCTTCCGGGGGTGAAAGGGTTAATGATGACTGATCCCTTGCGGAGACCTACCGGGTGGCCCAAAGTTGTCCTGTTTAAAAATCGCCAGAATTCGATTTTGATACCCATCGTAAATTTTTCTCTTCCATTTCTTGCGTCAGTGATCCATATACATTTTTAAATGGTAGAATGATTGTTTTCATCACTTGAAGTGTAAAAAATGACATATCGAAGAACTGAATTCTGGCCTATATTTTTGGCATGAGTGATAGGACACCTAGTGTGTAACAGTTTGAAATTTATATCAGGAGCGAGCCACCTTAACTTAGTGTTTTTGTGTTTTGAACTTATTTTTACTTGGTATACTGCCACCTTTCACTGCTTCGTAATTTTAAAATTTTTAGCAGTGAGCCACCTTAAGTGCAGATCCGCCGTAATCGCAAAGCTCCAACGACTAAGGTGGATCTGCAGTTAAGGTGGCTCACCACCGAAAATTTTAAAATTACGAAACAGTGAAAGGTGGCTCGCTGCTAATATGAATTTCAAACTGCTACACACTGGGTTTCTTATCCCTCATGCTTCTGGGCTCCTCTGTGCGAATAGGCAAATATTTGGAATTTTTCATGGATGGAAAAATTCCTTCTCACGTAGTCATGGGAACCGTGTATACTCATTTGGTAAGAAGTTAAGTCAATACCCCGGGTGCCAGAGGTATGAGTTGAAATGAGACAGGCGTTGTTTCTATGTATGTTCCTAGCGCCCCTTTGGTCATGAGCCGAAAAATTGCAAGTTCCTGAGTCAATTTCTAAAGGAAATCGAGAACTAAAACTGAAATGTTTTTCATGAAGGGGGGCCTAGAGGAGCCCTTGCTGACGGAGGCATTTGGGGCTTCAGCCTGGCAGCTTGACTGGCCAGTCCGCCCGTTTTAAGATTTACAACGATGCTAATTCATCAATGCAAAACACTTCAATTTGTTAATTCGTGATCCTTGACATCTAATTTGCGATGGGCATGAGTGCAATCTTTTACTCTCTCCTGTTCACACTTAGTGTTCTTCCTCCCGTTTTACGGCAGATGCAAACGTTCAACAAAAAAGCGACACCCATTCGCCTCAGCCGGGTAAGTCAAAAAAAAGTTACGCGTTTGACAGGCTGTGAAATAAAAAGTATGAGGCCAGTATTCGAAAGGGAAGTTTTTTGGATGAGAAAATTTTGTTTGGTAAAGTCACTCATCATTTAGACTTAGAAATTAGGAAAATGCTTATAAGGGGCATATTCGGGAACGAGGATTCCACATTCCATCCTAGTCTATGATTTACTTGCTATTGAAATGAAAATTCTCTTTCTCAAACTGGCAATGTAACGTTCATTGCAACATAAATGATGGACCAAAATGGAACGTGGAATTCTCGATTCCCATACAAACTCCATACAAGATATGTGATTTACCAAACGATATTTTCTCATTGAAGTTAGCCTTTGAGTGACAGTTTAACGTTCTAGTGTTGAATACGAGTCACATACTTTCCACAGTAAAAACCCGCTTATAAGAACCTATGATTGAGAACCTACAGGCTGATATTCTGAAATTAGACCCCCCAATATATAAGAACGCATTCAGCCTGAAGTCTGAAAAGGTCCTTATTTGTGGAGTTGATCAAATTAGTTCAAAACTCCAGTTACTTTGTCATTGAACCTTTACGGACTGATACTGTCATATGTGCATATTGCAAAGAAATATAAAGATGCTTTGAGAGCTTTTAATGTATTCTGCAAAATTTCTGATTCTTTCACGCGCTGCTGTTGTGAATGAAGCCTCATGATCTCAGGTGCCTCTGAACTGACAGTAAACAATGAGCTTGAAGTTTCAATCAGAACAAAAGAAATACCTGAAAGTCCTGAATGAAATAACAACCAATTTAAGAACCTGAACAGCCTAATTTCCCACTAAATACTCAATATATAAAAACTAATCAGGCGGACTTGCAAAATTGTAGGTTCTTATACGCGGGTTTTTACTGTATTCTAGAGCCGGCCAACCAAACGCTTAAACTTTCTTCTCATACTGATACTGCTACTTCTACTGAAACCTTGCGTTTATTGCTGAAATTTCATTGAAAATGAAATGTTTGTCAACATCGATAGGGCATGAAACAACGAGCATGTCATTGACGTGGACTACCCTTCTACTTGCAAAACACCCAGAGTTTCAAGAAAGAGCACGAGCAGAGATTCAAAGTATCTTGAACGACGACGAAGAGATCACTGGCGATCATTTGCAGAAGATGAAGTTCCTTGATAACTGTATTAAAGAATCAATGAGATTATACCCAGCAGCCATCCAAGTTGGTCGTTCATGCGTGGAGGATGTGAAGATAGGCCCATATGAGATCCCGAAGGGTACGATAGTTTTGGTTGGAATAGCTAGTGCACACAGGGATTTGGAGTTCTGGGATGACGCAGATCAATTCAACCCGGATCGATACGATCAACCAGGTGTGTTGAATATCTTTGGTGAGTTTTTTATAGGATTCATTTGAGCACCAGAGCAGGACCTAAAAATGGCTGGGGGAGCACAAATATATACAGGGTGTTTCAGAAAAACTGCAACCGAAATTCTTGATTGACCCCCCCCCCCTCCCGAAATTTAGTAGGGATTCTTGAAGAGGGAAATAACCGGAGGGGGCGATAACTTCAATAGGCGGGTGACGGGGGTGTGCCATTTAACATCTGAAATCGCAACATAAAATTCATAAAGTTTTGCGAAAACGATAGCCCAGAATATACAGGCCATTGAAAATGTATACCCTAAAATTGTGACAGCCATCCGAAATTTTAACCAAGTAAGTAAAATTTGAACTTTTCAAAGTGGGAACTTATTTCTGGCTCACCCGGTATATACTATATTTGCTGATAGTTTCATCCTGTACTGCATTAAAATCGAAATTTTTTGGACAGGGAAGCTTAAAAAAACTTTGGACAAAAACTCTCGGACACGTTTTCGAGAATTTCAAAACCAATACCCTCAAGAGTTAGTGTTCTAAAATGACACCCAAAATTTATGATTACTTAAGCTTTTTGCCAAACATGATACCCAAAACTTTATTTTCTGAAAAAAGGCCCCCCAAAAATGCCACATACCATACCTGCATATATGGTGCATACCCCCCCCTCCCCCCGTCCCCCCGAGGAAATAATATTTGAAGAAATTTGATGCGTATTTTCCGAAGGTACAGTCTTTCTTCTTTCTTGTGATATCCACGTTGGGGGTATCAGTTGAAGCATTCATCATTTAGGCCCTGTTTATATGGGGAAAAACACCTCACCTGCCAGACCCGGGGCTGACAGGCAAGGTAAATTTCAGTCACCGCTTACATGAGACGTTTCACCTCACCTGTCAGCCCCGGGGCTGAGAGGCGAGGTAAATTTCAGTCACTGTTTACATGAGATGTTTCACCTCACCTGTCAGCCTTGGGGCTGAGAGGCGAGGTGGAGTAAAGTCTCTCTTCCGTGAAATCAGAAAGAACTGACCAGTGAGAATCTACGAAAAATTTCACTTCACCTCACCATACCGGTGGTATTTCGTTTATATGGAAAAATTTCACCTCACCCAGGTGAGATTCCACCTCTGGTGAGGTGGGACTTCACTATACCGGTGGTGTTGCGTTCGTCTTGTAAACGCGGTATGAAAATACAAAGGATTCTATTGGAAGGTGGAATCTCACCTTTCAGCCCCGGGTCTGGCAGGTGAGGTGATTTCCCCCATATAAACAGGCCCTTAATCAATGTTTTTGTGAGTATGGCCTATTTAAGATGCAAGTGAGTACCTTGAGTACAGTAAAACCACGCAAATAAGACCATACTTTTCCAAAAAACAGACTGACTAGGTTCTTATAAATGAGGCACTCTATGACATTTTCAAGGGGTGGTTCTTATCGCAAGGACACTTGTTACTGTGCTTGCTGTGATAAATACATAGCTATGCAGAATTTCTTAAATACACTTGAGGGTAGAATGACTGCATTGAAATATTAGAGGGTATGGAATTTTGTTGTTGATAAAGCAATCTATATCATACAGCTTGATAATGCAATTTGCATATCCCTGAAAACTGTTAGAGGTGCTCAGTTATCAATAGCTGGGAGTTTCTTTTTACACTGATATGATGAGATTTCTTAATTAAGTGTACCATCTCATAAGAACATTGGAGTAAATCAGTCTAGTTTGGGTTCTTATCTTTGGGTGTCTTTTTTTCACAAAATCAGTCTGCAGGTTCTTATTTTGCTATGTTCTTGTTTGCGGGGTTTTACTGTATCGCCCGAAACATATTTCTGATTGTGGGGTAATCAAGTCAGGAATTACTGGCACTAAATCATTTATGGAGATAGGAAAATGAATGCAAAGCGCAGTAGAAGAAGAGAACAAAGAGTCCATATAATAGACTACAATATGTGATCGAATTTCGAAGTCTAACGAATAATGACAGCGAAGTATTTCTCCAAGATGTACAAATTTTCTTTATTTTTCCTTTCGAATAGCACTCCTGAAAGGACCATCATGGAAACAAGTCAGCATTGACCTTTAATGCTATCCCTGCCATCTTTTACCATGGGATGTTGTCAAATTAGATTTTTAGATTGTTCGTAGTTTTGCCTGTGATTATTATAAATTCATATATTGTAATTAGATTCCTTTTCTTTTATAAGTAGTGTATATATTTTTTGGATGGCAAAATTATACATATATATATGAGCCCAGAAAATGGATGCATTAGCAGCCTTTATGGATTTCACGGCTTGCTAGGCAACGCTAATCGACAGAAAACGGCTGTTGTTTTAGGGCTAATTCTGCACAAAATAAATTGAGAAACTAAAAACAAATACTATGAGGACCGTATTTCAACATTTTCGAAGGTATTTGAACAATAATCTGGGGTTATCAAGTGTGTTATAATGTGAAAATAAGCTCCTTTCGTTTAGAGAGAAAAAGGACCTATGTTGCAAATTCAAGCAACTTTCACCGCGGCTTCGAATGAAATGGCTTGTTATTCCCCGATTTTCGGGGGTAAGTAGGAAATTATGGTTGAAATGGGTAAATAATGTGGTGTCCCATTGAATTTTGTCATGCCGCGGCCGTTTAGCCCACGCAAAACAGAGTTACCGCGCAAAACGAAGTTACAGCCAATCAAATCGCCGAACGGCCTCTTGTATCCCAGAGTGGAGGAAGAGGAAAAACTCACTCTAGCGACGAGATTGTCGACCTGGCGCCACGAAGGATCATGGTTAGCAACGCACCTTTATAAATGTATCCAAACTCGAAATTCGCTCTGCTTATCATATAGCCTTCGTAATACGGGGACCGACCTAAGGTTACCGAAGAAAGGTCATCAAATGGCCAGAGAGAGATGTTTCTCATATAGAGGTGCAAAATCATGGAATGGCCTGTCAGCCGAGTCAAAGCAGGCAACCTCCTTGTATAGTTTCAAGAAAACTATTTAAAAAGTGATCCCTTTCATTTTGATTTTAGGTTTGAATTTTTCACTTCATTGTAAATAGGTTTTGAACATTGTAAATAAGGTTTTATAGTTTAATTTATTTAATAGCTTTTTACTTTCTTTTCTAAATTGTAATTAAATGTTTTTATTGGAGGGCCCCTTGAAAATCAACTTGTTGAAGGGCAACCCTCCTTAAATATATAAAATGAAATGAAATGAAATGAAATGAACTGCCTACCATCGGAGAAAGACAACTTTTATGTTCATGCTCAAATCTTATCATTTTTCAAATATTTCCAGCGATAGTTGTGTTGCATTTTTCTGAAACACCTGGCAGGACATAGGGACATTTGAGAGCAAGTGACAGTGAAATCGTTGAATAAGATTAAAATGCTAGGAGATTAAGTCCCAAGTATGAATGGGGCATGCTACTTTGCAGGGAGCAAAAAAAAAACATCGATCCCTCAGTAATCTTTACCGTAAAAGTTCTCTCAAGCCCCTGGGGGCTTACTTTATTTCGGACACCCTAGAGGGGGGCTTAACATTTCACGTCGTGTCAAACAGTTTAGACATTATAAGATAGTTTAAGACTTTTGAAGATTGTTCATAAATTCTCGAAAAGGAGGAAACAGCACTCTAATTCTAAAAATATTGAGATTTCAGAAAAGTACAATGGCAGATCGATAGTAAATAAGCATACGTTTCTATGAAAAAATTCAATGTAAAGAAATAAGTCACTGAATTTACACCCAGCTTTTTAAAGATGTGAAACCCATGCTTGGGTTTATGCCGTCATTTAAAGCAACTTTTAAATCTTACTCTTTCCCCTCCAGAAAAAAAGACGACAGATGACACAACAAAGCTTTATCGTTACTTGCCGTTCTCTCGTGGTCCACGCATGTGCATTGGGTACAAATTCGCAGAAGCTGAGCTCAAAGTTGTTATGGCACAAATACTTCGTGAATTCAGTTTCAAACTTGGAAAGAATCAAGCACGTGATTTCAAAGCTGAAAATGTACTCACATTGAGACCAAATCCAGCTCCATTGGTGGAGATTTCCACTGCTGCTTGATTTGCTGGAAGAGCATGAAACATTTTTGTAAGGTGGCTGACGTTTATAAACTCTGTTACATGCTGTTACACGTATTTGCTGATATTTTCATCCCATACTACGTTAAAATCGAACATTTTGGGACGGGGAAGTTTCAAAAGAACGACTTTGGACAAAAACTCTTGGATACATTTTTGAAAAAAGACCTTTTAGCTATTCTGAACAAGAATGTGGATCGAGCGATACTTCATCACATTTTGTAGAAATTTCGGATGTGCACAATTGCGATCGAAGCTCTAACGCCATTCAGTCGAGCCTTGTGTATAGAATCGTATAAAAATATTGCTCGGCCCAGGCTCTTTTATAGAATAGCTAAAAGGTCTATTTCTGACAAAAATTTTCGGGCAAACAAATATTGTATAATGCCAACGTGTATGTTGGGACTAGTCGTAAGCTTCTGTATAATGTGCTGCTTAATCAACTATTGAAAAGCTCATGCGCAGAAACCCACCTGTGACTCGGAAATTAAAGTTTTTACCTCGATATTACTATAGTGTTCTTTGTTGTTTTCCCTTTGGCCCAAGCCTAACGTCCAAGCCTAACTAGAAATCAAATTCAGATGGCTCCTGCGCGTCAGAACTGTTGGCTCCTACACAGCGTACATCCTCATTTCAAACTGCCTCTAAGAATATTGTAAGAGGAAGTTCGAAACGAGTAGGAACGCTGTTTAGGAACTTACTGTTCAGACGCGGAGGAGCCATCTGTATTTGATTCCTAGCACTGGTTAGGCTTCAGCCGAAGAGGAAGCAACAAAGTAAAACAGTAATATCGAGGCGATAAGCTTAATTCTTAGCGACAAACACGGTGCATTATTACCCATGAATAGATGTAAACAGCTATAGTACTTTCCTAACAGGAACTTTTCCGAAAGCATTTTTGGCAGAAGGTGAGCTCACGATGCCAGTGATCAAACTACTACTACTACGACGTCACACACAGTTAATACTACACAACGCGTCTCACAATGCCACGCAGTTCTTTCTATCCAGTGTCAGATCAGAAAGTTTATTCAGTGTTTTTGTAACCTCGTTCCCATGGCCGCCATTGTCTTCCTTAGGTCATCGATGTCAGTACTGATGTAGGAAGCTGGCCTTTGGAACCAGGTTGGTGTTTTTGCTTCTTTTAATAGATCCAGTTTAATTCCAATGCTTGCCAAATCTTGCCTGACTGTCTGCATCCAAGTCGTCTTTGGTCTTCATTGTGGCCGTTTCACTTTCCTGAGATATTCTTTAAGGGCATTCCTAGCTGGTGTTTCTGGATGCAAGACCATGAGATGTCCCAGCCATGTTAGTCTCTTTTCTCTTATTATTTTACTCCATGGTTCACATTTCGTTCTGGCATAGAGCTCGTTGTTGGTAATGTTTCTTTGCTAGTGATCTTGCCAACGATTTTATTTATGCCTGCGAACAGTCTCGCCAACATTTCAAAACGATGTTTTTGAAGCTTTCCAACTTGCAGACATTACTCGAGTATTTTTAAGTAATGTGATATTGGAGACAGGTGAACGTAACATTACATTTGTAAAGGATCTCGTTTGTCAAAATAAATAGTTTCTTTAGGCCTTTAGTTGAATCTTCCACTACTGTATTGGTCTTTATTGATTTTGGCAATCTGGGAGGTGAGTTTCTTGCGAGCAGTTGCTTGTAAGAAAATACGTTAGCATCCTTTGGCAGAAATCCCTTGGTAATGCAATTGCTTATTTGCATCTACTCTCTTGTTTCTACTCGTCTAAAAGGCCTACAAGAATTTTTGCTATTTTTCAGTAATACCGGGAAATCAGTCAGAATTTTCCGAGTTTTTCAATGCTTTTGTGGATTTTAAAAGCTTTTCATGGCGATATTGCATTTCTCTATAGTGAGAAGCGAATACTCGATTTGCGAAACCATTCTCCCCTGAAAGCTATCTGGGGGTAACTTCAATAGGCAGATGATGGGAGTGTGCCATTTGTCGCCTGAAATCACACCCTAATATTCATAAATTTTCGCAAACATTATGCCCCAAAATTTACAGGCCATTGAAAGTGCATATCCTAAAATTGTGAAAACTATCCAAAATTTTATTCAAATAAGCGAAATTTGATCAAAATCAATACCTTAAAGAAATCTTTTTCTAAAATGACACCCCAAAATTTATGACTAATTCATTGTGATATAACCAAAAATGATTCCCCAAAAATTATTTTCTGCTTGAAAAAAGGCACCCCAAAACATTGCACATCCCGCACCAGCATATGTGGTAGTAGCCCCTCCGCCGGGGGGGAAGCGGTTAATTTCTTCAATATCGTTCGGGCTATCGAGAAGCCCTAATCTCAATTGACAGTTTTCCCGCGTTTTTCCCACATTTACCTTCTATTATTCAATTGTGCGAAGAACAGCCAATGCGGATCTTGCGAAGACGCATTCGCCGTGCAACTATCTGCTGTGGTTCTCCTTTAAAGTGGAAAGTAACGTATATACTGTTGATTTCACCATAGACATAGAATTTCACCGTCACTGCAGTTGTCCATTCCCAAATCTCCATTCCATACTTTGACAGTCACTAGCGTTAGGGTTAGGGAAGTATTGACACTAGCTACAATAAGCAATGTGCTAAATCGGTGGAGGGATTGTGGAATCAGCTTGGAAAAGCACGATAACAATGGTTTCACCATAGACATATGATTGTTTTCACCGTCATTCTCGCTGTCCATTCCCTCAGTTCCATTCCATATTTTGACGCTACCTAGAGCAATCAGTGAGCCAAATCGAAGGGATTGTGGGGGGGATCAGCTTCTAAAACGCATAATAACAATTGCACCTCCCAAGAACATGAACAATTGCACAGTCGTATCATTTTTCGATGTTAAAGCTGTGACGCAAATAATTAAGGCAGTATAAAAGGAGCGGTGTCATCTTCGATCTGAATTCTGCTGAGTCATTGCAGAAAGTTGTCTGAACAAGCACATACAAGATGATGGCAGAAATTTTAAAGGACATATCCGCCTTACAAGTTTTATTAGCTGTTATCTCCATCTATGTTATATCAAAGTTCATAGCATGGTACAGAAACCCATTACGCAAAATACCAGGGCCTAAAGGCTCACTTCTCTTGGGAAATACAGCAGACTTTGGTGCTCCAAATGATGGCCACAAAGTTTTGGTGGAATGGGGAAGGAAATATGGCGATGTTTTTAAAACGTGGAGTTCAATTGGTGAGTCATTTCATTACTCAATCAGTTCTAAGAATTTCAGATCTTCGCCAGATTTTATCTCTTGAGCAAAAAATGCACTCTTGAAACAGAAGGATTACTCGTGGTTGTGTGGCTACAAAAGGAAAAACCCACAAAGATGACAGCATTCCACACTCCGAAAGTACCAAGAAGGCTTTACTGTGCCGCCAGGTTTTCTAAGAACTTAGTTCTTCATCAGTGGTATGCCTGGCCGAGCTATGCCTGAAAAGCACCATGCTCGCAAAAAGAAAATATATCTTTGTGCAGGGTGTCTCAAAAAAATCGTTCGACGTTTTATTAAGTTTAAAAAAATTACGATAACATGAACAGACTTGTTGTAAATCCATGAATTCTCAGCGGATTTGCAAGATTCTTGTGTCGAAAATTAATTCAAAATCTCAGAAAAAGGGTCACTTGACCAAGTGTTCATTGAGCGTATTGCTATTTTTTAGTATCTGATCAAACGTCGAACAATTTTTTGAGACACCCTGTGGTATAGTATGTTGGTAGCAAATTCGAAAATGCATCGTCATGGTGAGGCTGCACGTTGCTAACTTGATGATGCAATTTGTCCACAAAGGTGCAGACGTAAACAAAACTTGTCGTATTGACGTCATACGCGTCAAATATTACAAACAGCCAAATGAGGTTAGTTTTAACACCATCGTTTTGCTGAGTCATGGTGTGCCTTTTGTTTTATTCCAACTCCACCAAGAGAGCAGAGGAGCATTCTTGGAAATGATTTTCAAGGTACTGAGTCCTTTGCTACCTTTTCGAAGGGCATTTCGCCATAATTTCACTCTTTCGAAAAAGTAAAAATCATTGGAAAAGCTGAAGCTACGAAACTTTTTCTGAACTAAAGAATTTTTTACGGATTTTTCGTGGATTCTTTTTGAAAACAAAAGGATTTTGGCAAAATTGTACGAGTTTGGTTGGGAGTGAAATGCCCTTCTTACCCTGCAAAAAATGATGAGACTGTATCCCTCTCTCCCTCAGTCAATATTGATTGAGAAGCGGCCTAAAACCTTTGTCACATTTAGTCAAGCACTGGGTTAAAACTAAATTCATTTTGAAAGCTTATACTATGTAGATTTATCCGATGTAGATTTATTTAACCAAAAATATTTTAAAAAATAGATAGTTCTGAAAGCAGCCCTCAAGATTGCAAACAACAAGAGGGGGAACCTTGTATCTCCTCAAGAACAATGTTACTGGCAACTACAATGTGGATCGACGATGACGCTCTTTTCTCTTGGTACCAGTGAAAAGAGTAGTATTCACAAGATGTTGGACCAATTGAGCTTGCAGATTTGTCGAGAAGATCAATCGTCCGGTTTTCGATTTTCATGTGATTGCTTGTATCTTAAATCTCTAGGTGGCTACAGAGTGTACTTTCTCAACCCAGCTCATATCAAACAAATTTTGGTGTCAGATTCAACGAAATTTCGCAGACCAGACTTTCTCAGAATGATTTTGAATTTTACGGGAAGAACCCTCTTCAGCTCAAATGGGAAAGAACATGCAATGCAGAGGAGAATGCTGAATCCCGCATTTTCATATGGGAATGTACAAAAATTCCTTCCACTTTTCAATGAAAAAGCGAAACAGCTTGTTCAGGTAAAGAGCAATCTCAGCTACATTTTCAGTAGAATGATCAAATCAGCTTTGCGAAAGATAATGTGCTCTTTTGCAGATTTCGTCGCGGGGGGGGGGGGGGAGGGGGTGGAATCTAGGCCATTCAAGTGGCGAAGATGTGTCATTTTGCGTATGAAATCTTGCCTTTTATTTCGCATGGTTTGATGATTTTGGGGGCCATAACGCCACAAATTCAACGAAAATCTGGACCATCCTTCCGCACAGCATGAGACAAACCGTGTAATTGCCATTCTGGGTGAGTCAGAAAAAAGTTCCCACTTTTCCTTCAAACTGGTTTAGATAAAGCTGGTTTAACAGTGCCAATGTGAATGCGGTATTAATCACTGTCTTGCCAGCGCTAGAAGAGTATAGGTGAATTTAACTTTCTGAAAATTTCATGGTTGCAAATGACTGAAAAGGGTCCACATCATTGGTCAAATAGTGAGGATTCTCCTTGCACAGAGCAATACGCAATGGGTATTTCAGCTCTCTCTCACGAGAGTTATAAGACAGATTTTCAACAAATGTGCAGAGGATCTCTCTCATCCATGACACAGCCACCTCTGCGCATGACACAGCCACCTCTGCGCATGACACAGCCACCTCTGCGCATGACACAGCCACCCCTGCGCATGACACAGCCACCTCTGCGCATGACACAGCCACCTCTGCGCATTTAATGGGGCCCTAATCAGTGGTATGGTGGTGCCAGGGGAGGACTAGATGAGGGCTACATCCCCCACGTCGGAGGGAATTTTGGGTCCCTGAAACTCTACCGTTTTCAAAATCTGCCGGCAAAATTTGTGCCATTTTGAAGTGAATGGGAGGGCTATCCGCCACAATTTTATCCGCCACAATTTTATCCGCCACAATTTTCACCGTTTTCAAACTGTGCCGACATCGTGTGAACGCAGTCAAAGGCTTAATTTAAACACCGTTTTCACCCACCGTGTCGACTCGAACTGCCTTTAAAATGGCAAATCTGCGGTGTTTAAAGGTCTGACGACATCGCTTTAGCCGTGTAAAGTTGAATTTAAAATCGTTGAAATGGCTAATTTTAAATGCACTTTCGAAGTCGCTAATTGCACTTGAAAACTGCGGACCGCATTGCCAAGAATTTATTAATCAAACGCGGTAGAAATAAAGCATTAAAGTCATGTCGTTTTATACCGTTTGATGCCACCTGATGGCACAGATACGGTGAACTCCTGCCATTTCATCTTTTTAGCACATTAGGTGGTTTAATATCGTTTTTACGTCGAATTTAATTGACACGTAGCTTCTTAGCAGCATCTATCAAATTCGACACTGCAAAAAACGATGGTTAAACTTGGCATGCGGATTTTCTGGTCAACTCAGCATTTGTACCAGGACCATTCATTCTTATCTTGTGATTTCTGGTTTGCTTTTGCAGTTCTGGAAGCAGAAGATATGCGATATGGGTAGACCATTTGAGGAAGCTATTCAGAAAAAATTTACTCATCTAACATTAGATGTTATTGGAGAATCAGCATTTGGATACAGCTTTAACTGCATAACGGGAGGCCACAGCAAAGAAAGTATGGCCACTGATACCATATTAAGAGGAGGGTTTAACATGCGGATGAGAGCCCTTGAGTCGTGGTTCCCATTCTTGAAATATTTTCCTTCCGAGGAAAGGGAGAAAGTTGACGAAGCCACGAAACTCATGAATGGTATTATTGATACAGTGATCAGAGAGAGAAGGGAAGAAATGGCCAATGGAGAAAATCTGGAACGAAAAGATTTGCTTCAAAGTGTACTGAAGATGAAGGACGATGCAGGAGACTCCTTTACAGATGCAGATTTGCGTGGACAAGTGAGAATGTTCATGATTGCAGGTTTGTCCTATGTTCCTTTAAGGCACTGCCCTACAGAGACCTACCGGATGTCCAAAACAAGTTCTTTTCAGGTCAACTGCTGAGTGTTTCTGTGTTATCCCAGGGGGTAACTTAACTTGTCCATTGTACGGGGTTGTGCCATTTTTAGGCTGCCTTTACATGATAGAGTCCGGATTTATGGGTATAGTTTTTTTGTAAAACTTCATTCATTGGTGAGCTGTTTTGAAATTTCCAAATTTATGGCTATGGTATGATCATCGGAAATTTCCCCGATTTATGGGTATACATTTGAGAAATTTCTCCGAATTTATGGAAATACCTTTCAAAGACTTCTGCGGATTTATGGGTGGTACTTTTACGATTTGGATGGCACAACACCGTATCTTGGAAAGTGAAGTGACCCCCCCCCCCTCCCCCGGTGTGTTATACACCATTTCTGTTACTGTATCAGTGTATCAGTAAGAATTCCGCCAAGCCAAAACTTGACCTCACGTTTCATTCACGAAACTGCTCGCTTTGATTCAGCTATACACAAAGCAACCAACTTGTCCGTGAACGTAAATGTTCTTTCGCTATGTAAATTCTGTCTCACATCAGATGTAATTTACTTGAATTGCTTTAAATCTATTGCTTTACATGTAAAAAATGTAGAAAATAAAAAAGGATGCTCTTGTAATATCATCCATTAGATGTCAAATTGTCCGTAGTGTTCGTTGTATTTAAGTTAACATTGCGTTTCTTCATAATAGGGACCTTTAGAAGCCAGGACGGCAACGCCAGCCAGAACGTCATCTTGTATGATACAAACTGAGTATAGTTTCCCACTTTACTTTCCCACGTTACCTTCACATGTTCTAAAATAAGACGAGACAAAATCTCCCTTTTCATCTAAATACTTCGCAACGCTCTGCTTCCTTGATAATCAACATTTAAAATGACTGAGTTTCACTTTGAAAGTCCAGATCTGAAGAGCAGCACGTTAGAAATAGGATTTCCAAGTTGTGCAATTGAAAAGGAAAACTTCACTGACTCTCTCAAAGGAGGCAAATTCGAACGAAAAACAAAGAGTCTTTTCAAGCCAAAGTTCGGAAACAAAGGGCGCATTTGCGTTGTCGTTGCAGTCGCCGTCCTAGTTGCTAAAGGGCCCTATTGGCATTGGGGTAGTCATTGTCTTTTGCTTCCCATGGTATAGTCCCTGTATTGTTGTACGGTAATTCGCACCGTATAGTAGAAAATAGGACTTGTTGTAACATTTCTAATGAAGAAAAAAAGGAAAAACTTCCAATGTTTTTGAGACCATGGGAACATGCGCTTCGCGTGTCTTCCCGTTTTATGCCAGAAGTACAATTTCAGCAAAATCGATACTCATTTTCCACATAGTTTCTTCTGATATCGATGCTATTATTACTGAAGCCTTACACTTGTCAGTGAAATCTCCTTGAAAATTAAAGATATTTCAACATCGATAGGCCATGAAACAACAAGCATGTCACTGACTTGGACTACCCTTCTACTTGCAAAACACCCACAGTTTCAAGAAAGAGCACGAGAAGAGATTCGAAGTGTCTTGAACGATGAGGAAGAGATCATTGGCGATCATTTGCAGAAAATGAAGTTTCTTGATAACTGTATTAAAGAATCAATGAGATTGTACCCAGCAGCCATTCAAGTAGGTCGAACATGCGTGGAGGATGTTAAGATAGGCCCTTATGAGATCCCAAAGGGTACGACTGTTATCGCTGGAATAGCTAATGCACACAGGGATTTGGAGTTCTGGGACGACGCAGATCAATTCAATCCTGATCGATACGACCAAACAGGTGTGTAAATACCTTTGGTGAGTTTTTAATACGGTTCAATCGGAGCAACAAAACAGGTCCTAAAAATGGATGGAAGCAGTGGAGCACAACTATCAAATGTAGGGGAATTTGTGAACAGGGGGGAGGGACATTAAAATCCTTGAAGGGGGTTAATGGTGGTCTGAAACGAAAATGTTTATCCGTGCAAATAAATAACATGGTAGAGCGATGATAGCTTCTGTTTGAAATTTTTTGATAGGTTGTTTCATCTTTGATTTATGGAGAATTGTTGGTAGGTGGCTTGATAGAGATGGGGACTTATTCAAAATGTGGGCTCAGGGGGTGGCTTATTAGAGAGGGGCCTAATAGAGCTGCCACGGTAACAGTTTTCACTATATTACCGGTTAATATGGCTGTTATTCATTCACAGGAGTTAACAGATTCTGTCCACGGATTACAGTGCTTAATAATGTTTCTTTTCTAGGTTTATTTCCGTTATTTAAGGCAATTTTAAATCTTACTTTTTCTGCCCTAGAAACAAAGACAGATGCTACGACAATGCAGTATCGTTACTTCCCGTTCTCTCGTGGTCCGCGCATGTGCATTGGCTACAGATTCGCAGAAGCCGAGCTCAAACTTGTTATGGCAAAAATACTTCGGGAATTCAGTTTTAAACTTGGAAGTAACCAATCGCGTGATTTCAAAGCGGAAGTTGTACTTACACTAAGACCAAATCCAGCTCCATTGGTGGAGATTTCCACTGCTGCTTGAAAAGTTGGCAAAGATATGAAACTTTTGTGTAAGATGTCTGATACTTTGAAACACTGCTACATGTTGTTAAACGTATTTTCGATATCTAATCCTATTCTACATTAAATTGAAAATTTTTGGACGGCAAAATTTCTAAAAGATAACTTCGGACAAAAAATTTTCGGACACTCTTTCGAGAATCTAAAACTTTCGGACAAACAAGTCGTGCATAATACCAACATATACGTTAAAACTAGTCATTATCTTATGTAGCAAAAGTAAAGACCAGAAGCTGCTTTGAAAGCAGTTTTCAAAATTGCAGACGAAAAGGAGGAGAACTCCCATCGACTCAAGGAAACTGTTACAGACAATAACAAGTGGAAATTCACTTTATAAAGCAGGGTCATTGACGATTGTTTTCACTTTGGCACGAGGAAAAATTGTGTTTTTTCGATCGTCAAAGAATTTAAAACTTTTGGACCAAAAAACTTTCTGGCATCACCACCCGATTCGGACAATCAAGCTACCGGACAGAAATTTCTCCAAAGTTTCTGATTTTAAATGTATAGGAGAAGTACGTATAACGATATATTTATTGGCTATATTCTAACGATATATGTTGCTATCCTGTTCACTTCTCGTTGGATTCTGCCTGTCTGTCTGTCGGTCGGTTGGTCAGTCGGTATGTCATTTCGTAGGCCCGTGAGTCTGTAAATGCACGTAAATGCAACACGTCTTGCTGCAATATGGTTCTCACACTGTTTCCCAAACTGCTAGAGGCTAACGTCAACTGCATTTACAGCTTTATCCAAAACATACCATCAAGAATTAATACTGCCCAAAAAGGTTATGCCATTGTCCAGGTCTTTGAACTGAAAGTTTATGATGTCCACTTAGAGTGAATAGGTAGATTTGGTTCAATAAAGTTTGGAGCGAAAAAAGGAAACCTTGTCTTTGATAAATTGTACACTTGACCGATTTTGAAGATTGATGATTGACACATTATGCTCACAACCTGATTTCTGCAGAACGACTGTCCACAAAATCAATTCTTTTGGCTTGTTTGTCCACAAATACGTTTTGATGCGGTGCTACAAAGGGGCGATCTTTGGTGCATCGATGCACTCGGAAACCAATGCTCTACTTTCTGTTTATTGCTTTCTATCCTTTGAACGCTGCGTACCTTCTGTAGCACTACGATGGTTGAATTGCCTGTCTATCTTTCTTGTCATTCCCTCCTTACTTCGCCTTTCCCTCCTTCACATCTTTCCTCCTTCGCATTCGCAACGCATATACTGTGTCACTACTATAATGCTAAGCAACGTAACATCCAAAAGATAAAAGCAATAAACGGCGAGGAGAATTCTGGTTTCCCTGTGCATCGATGGAGCCAAATAAAATATATGACATGTCCGCTCCATTTATTAAATAACGTAATTATTTCATTTGGCCAAGTTATTTTATTAAAGATTGAAAGATGACAAAATTAAAAAGTTCGAGAAATCGACGAAAAACCATTATCAAATGTTATTTCATCTGCATTTGTGTTCTTGGAGAAGAATGGTTATAATAAATATTCGGTCAAATCAAGGTGAAAACGCACAAAAACTGATCTTAGCATCCATATATTAGTTATGCTATCTTTGTATCGAGAAAACCGCGCACTGCAAATAAACCCACTGTTTTAAGAGTCAAGAAATCTCATTTTTCTTTCAAACTTTTTGAAACCATGAAATAAATCAATTGATCAAAATACATATTATTTCTTTAAGTTCGGGCGAAAATACAACTTATATTTACATAACGAAATTGAACTGTTGAGTTATGCAGGTGAATTGAAGTATATTTAAACAAAGAATTTCTAGACTATGGTCTGTTCGAGCAAAACAGTTATGAAAGCGATTGAATCATGGAACTCCTGATTTGTGCTGTGCAATCATTCAAAGCTGATCGATCACGCACTGATCACTTGATCATAATGCTTAATCGCATCACAATCACTGCGCCAAAGTAACTTGAGCCTATGTCTTCGCGCAGGCTGTTTCAAAGGTGTACCGCCGTCTTTCAAGAACCCAGCATCTTCAAAAAGATGGAAACTGGTTTATAAAAATTTTACATGCATTAATCGATCGATTTGGGATCTTTCTAACCTAAGAAATATGAATAGATTACTCATAGGCACGAGGTGGGGGCCCGTTAAAGCGAAAACGAGTCTGAATATTGTTTGGGGTTTGACCTGAAGATTGCTTCATCAATCTTACAAACTGGCACAGTAGATAGCTTACGAAAGGGCTGTGGCACATTTCATTTCATTTCATTTTATATATTTAAGGAGGGTTGCCCTTCAACAAGTTGATTTTCAAGGGGCCGTCCGAAAAAATTTGGAACGCTTCATGAATTTGCGTGTCATCCTTGCGCAGGGTGACAACGGCGTAATCCTGTGACTTTGCAGCCAGAATTAAGCGGACAAGGGTTCAATCCCACGTGAAGCCCAACCACTGGAGTGACATGACAAGGGGATGATGAGGTCTTCCTTACTACTGCCATGTCTGCACTTGGAGATTAAAAGCGCAAACTTATCTTCACCCATCGTCGTGTCGTTTAGGGAGGTCAATGGACAGCTGGCGTATGCGGAATATGTCTAATTAATTCATGCTCACGGTACAGAAATGGTTCGGAAAGTAACAATCGTAAACCTTTCATTGTCAAGGAAGGAAAATAAACTCACCGGACAAATTTTGTAGCCAAATTGTCAGCCAGCTTCAACTGTATGAATCTGTCTTTGGATGATCTCTATAGAAAACTGATATGTCCATTCTCGTCAACAAAAGGCTGTACATGAGTTTTCTGTTACCATTTCTGCAAAGAGAGGTAAATCGTGTAAAGAGCTGTCGTCTCAAGAAAAGAGCTGTGGGAGTCAAAAAAAAGTTAGGCCCTCCGCGGGATGTGAAATAAAATGTTCAAAGCCAATATTCTAAGCTGGAACTGCATTGACGTCGAACTTCAACGCCGAATAAATTATGGACCAGAATCTTAACCATGATTTTTTGTCCAATACGAACAGTTGCCAGGATTTTCCTAATTTCTGGGTCTAAAATGATGATGGATTTTACCAAACAAAATGTTCACATCAAAGATGACCTTTGACTGATAGATGAACATTTTTGAATGTAAGCAACGTACTTTTTGTTTTTCTCAATTTGTTTTGAGTGAGCTTTTCATCATTTCTAGCTGCTGAAAGCTAATATAGGCCCACTATGCATGCCTCATCCAGGCACTGGACCCCTAGTTTAACGTCCTTTCCGAAGGACGACAAGGTGAGTTGTGAAGTGAAGGCTTTTGAGGTCATCCATCCAGAGTTTGACCTCACTCGGCCGAGCTGAACTTCAGTTACCTGACGAAAACAGTTTAAGCTACTCGGCCACTCACCCCGTGAACAGCCAGTCAAACATCCTAATGATTTTAGGCTACGCTCACACTGCTCCGTTTTCACTCCCATCCGCCCTCGTGGATGAAAACGCTGCCCGTCCACATTGCTCCGTTTTCAAATGAATACGCTATGAAACCGATAGGCGTTCACACTGCTCCAGCAAAATTGTATTGTTAAACCCCCTTTCAAAACAAAGGCTTTTGTTAATAGCTTTCAAAAAGGCGCCGATAGCGACTGTGAATGTCCTTGTCATCAAGAGCCTATTAACAAAGGAGTGTGAAGCGTTTTCAAATGCTTCCGTTTTTGGCGTTCACACTGAAAACGGATCGTTTTCACAACGCACCGATTTCAAATTCATGCGTTTTCATTCGCCTTTTCGAAAAGCTCCGCTTTCACAGCGGAGCAATGTGAACGCAAGACAAAAACGGAGAGAAGCCTTACTCCGTCTTCATATGAAAAAGGAGCAGTGTGAACGGGGCCTCAGACACACCAGGTATAAAAAAACAATTCATGGGCCATGAAGATGGCAACAACAAAGGTCAAGCTAGAGTGCAAGGTAAATGATCACACGGCCATTCTTGATCACATGGCCATTCATCTTGTGGTAAACTACCACCATACCGAACAAACCTGCACAAAGTAACATTACTGTTGTTATTTTCACCTTCTGCTGAATGTTTGTAGATACCTGTCTATCATGTCAATAAAACCAGGGACATGCTCTTGTGTAAATAAATGCCTTCTTTTACGACGAAATTTCTCATACACCAGCAAACCTAATCTTTTTCAAAAACTAAACTTAAGTAAATCTTGGTTTGACAAGAAAATCAACAGCGATATACAAAAGGAAATTACAAGGCATCGGTATCTGGTATGAAGAATTTGTTAATACCTAGTACTGTTCGACCGAATATTGTACGGACCTTACAAATAATGTTTTGAAGATTTGCATAAGAGTTTTCATGAGACTGCAGCAATAAGGCAATTCAGCAGCCTTTTCGAGTTTGCTTCCTAAAACCTTTGCAAGCAAGTTCTGACGTTAGCGACTTTGGCCCACTGAAAGCGAATAGGAGAGTCAGTCTGTAAAAGAAATCCATTGTGCTGGAAAGATCATAAAGTTTACACAACCGAAAGACAAAAAACGTCTGAACCAACCATAACACTGAGTGAAAGAAAACCAAGCTGATGGCAAGAGAAAATGTAAGTCAGTGCAAGAGAACTTTTAAATGTTTATTCGAAAATCTAATTCTGTCGCTACCAGTCTGTTTCTGTTCATAAGTGAAATTCGTTTTGCTGAAAAGATCACTAAACTTACACAACCGAAAGACAACAAACGTCTGAAGCAACCATAATACTGAGTGAGAGAAAGCCAAGCTGATGACAAGAGAAATGTAAGTATGTGCAAGAGAATATTTAAAGATTAATTGGAAAATCAAAGTCGGTCTCAATCAGTTAATATTTTTGTCCGTAAGAGAAATTCGTTGCGCTGAAAGCATCGCAAAATTTGCACAAAAAAAGATATGTTTGAACCGGCGATAACGCGAGTGCCAAAAACCAAGCTGCTGGCAAGAAATGTAAGTCTAGGCAAGAGAATTTAAAGAATACTGCAAAAAATTGTACTCTGTCTCCAGCAGCTGACACCTCTCAAAAAACTTCATTGCGTTGAGAGATAGCAAAGTTTACACAGCCAAAAGACAACAGATGTCTCAAAAGACGATAACACAAAGTGAAAAAGATCAAACTTAAGACAAGAAAAATCTAAGTCTGTGCAAGAGAATTTGAAACTCATTAAATATCAGTACCTCATTGCGCTGCTAAATCAAGGATATCGCAGATAAAAACAATTGAAGAATTGCCACGGCAACAGTCTGATTCCACAATGATAATAGAAATTACAAGGCAAGTATATAGTAACTTGTGGTTAAATTTTTTCAAGAAACCTTAACGCAGATTCTGGAAGACGGTCCATACTGTAACGTTATTTCTTCGAGCGGAAGCTATCAAGAGTTGCAAAGAACTGCATACAGCAAAAGCACTTGTCTGATCTCACAATCAGGACGAAAGAGGTAAGATAGACATATCTTCATCTTTCAATAGAATTAAATAGAAAATCGAAAGCCTAAGATATACAACAGTAGCTCAATGCATGGAAAGAAAAGTCGACTTGAATGTAAGGAATTGAACTATGGCAAAGAGACTAAAGAGAAACGGATTTTTTTATCATAACAACGGAGAAGCATAAGGCGAGGGGGGTTTAAACTACCAAAAAGTGAGGAATATATTTGAAATCTCAGCCACAGAACATGAAATAAATCAAAAACGTACAATTTTATCTACAGATTACCAGGAGGATAGAAGTAGATGTAAGTCCTAAGGCATTTTGAAAGTTTGAAGGGAAAAAGATTTTACGCACTTTCTGCACAAAGAACTGCAGTCTTAGACAGTTCATCAACAAAAAATGATATAAATCAAAAATATAAAATTTTATAGATAGATTATCAGAGAAATACAAGAAGCAAATTGTAAGTTTCAAGGGTTTTCAAAGTTTAAACTGAACGAAAGATTCCTTGCTGAAATAAACATAGAAGCAACAATTTTTGCACAAAAAGCCCATTTTGCGCAATGAAAACAAACAAAAAAGATGAACAAATTCGCAGTTTACACATGAAGATAAAAGTAAGCAGGCAAGACATTGTAAACTTATCATCTACAAAGCATCATTATCATGAACAAATTCATTTTTCACCCCGATGGATGGACGTAGCCGTGATTACAAAACAGCAATCGCAACCACAAATCAACCTAATCATAGAAACTATGGTCAGATGTTTTGACATTTAGTGGTAGCTGGAATAAAAAATTGAAGTGTCAAGTTGGAACTGCATTCAACACATGTTACGATTAATCATTGTTGATCACAATCACGAATCATCTTTTTCAATCAGACACTGTCGATGACCGTTGGACTAAGGTTTTAGAGTGTCAGCCATAGACAGCTATAGACAAATTTTTGCGATTAATCATAGTTGATCATAATCACAACGCATCGCGTTGCACTACAAAATGATACAAGTGTTGATGATTGCCATGATCATTGATCAAAATAGAATTATCAGCATGTAGGTACAACTATCAACGAATAGCACTATAGATCAGTCCTGATCACAAAAGGTAATCACTTTTGAACTTAAATCACAAATCTGTCTTCATTTATTGTGAACCTTTTTAAGATCCGACTTTTGATTAAAATGTACAAAATCATTTTGTCACAAATGAAGTGGTGAGGAAAGAGCAAAACATTATGCCTAAACTGGAAAAGTCCCATTCTTGTCAAAGCACATTTACCTTCTATTAATTCTATTTTTCAGAAGGCTTCATCTGAAAGAAATTTTAGCAAAATAATAGATCACAGGCGACGTTACTGTTGTATCAACAAGGTGCAGCATACGGCACAACAGCAAAAAAGGATCACATTGAACGATAGCAGAAAAGGGTCGAGGAAGACAAGAGGACAAAGATCATGCTGGACAAATTCTGACAAACTTCATTGTGAATAGCAACGGACAAGGATATTACTGGGAAACAGCGGACAAGGTTATATTGAATGACAATGGACAAGATCATGTTCAACTTCGGACAAGCTTTACATTGAACAATAACGGACAAGGATTATATTGGAAAACAGCGGACAAGGTTATGTTAATGAAAATATGCAAGGTCGTATTGAACAACTGCGGACAAGTACTTTACTTAACTATAGTAAACAATGATCATATTGAGCTAAAGCGGAAAAGGATAATAGTGAACCAACGGAGAAGGATTGTACTGAACGACAGCAGACAAGGGCTATACTCAACAACAGCGGACAAGGATCACATTGAACAAGCTCGGACAAGGTTACAAGGAATAATAACGGACAAGGATTCTGCTGAACAACAGCGGACAAAGACAGGATTGTAGTAAGCTTGTCTTCTAGAGGAATCATTGTCAGCAAGATGTATCAACTTCAAGACACTTACGACCGGCTAAGAAAACGTTATGGGTCGAGACTGAAACAATTTGGTGATGTGAACTGCCTTGGCTACGCACTGGCAATAATCCCGAGGGTATTGTTTACTGCACATGCCGTGTTATCGATATTGTTGTTGAAGAAGTATATCAGAGATATCAAGGACTTTAAGGATTTGCCAATTTGGTCATTTTACACACCACTTGGTTTTTTATGTCTTGAATCAATGTATACGATTATCATCAGGAGAGGACATGAATATAAACAGTAAGTTTCAGAGCATTTTATTTCTTTGTTTCTTTTATATGGATTTATTGTCTATATCGGTTGTGAAAACTATAGCTGAAAACTATAGAAGTAAATCCTAGCTGATTCAGAGCCACCTAATTTTGCTGCAAACAAATACTTCTGACAGTCAAAATGAGATACAGGAGAGTCTTCTTTAAGAAATACTCAGTCTTTAAAGATCCTCACGATTAAGCAAGCAGAAGTATGTAACTTTTGTAGTTTACGATTGGGCAATTTGATGATGTCGCAACTTCGAAACAAGAATAAATTTTAAAATGCTGTAACTCTGGGAACAATAATCATCTCAAATGATCTTTCAGGAATTATGGAAAACAGCCTGAAGTTCCCTGAATGCTGATAAAAAATTGCATATTTTACAGCTCTTTGGCAATGACTTTGCCTTCTTCAATAGGATCGTTCAAACTGACATTTTCAAGATGGCCTTGCTCTTTGCACTTAGAAAAAATCATTCTTTTTGAAATATTTCAATCATCGTCAACATTTGGCATAAAACTATGATGATAGGTAGAAAAAGAAGCTTTGAGATTCTTTTCAAACATTATTACATTTTTGAACACAGCCAGTATGGTTTATGAATTGGATACCTGTCTATTGGTACAAAATTTCAGGTTTGTTCTTAGATGTGATGATCCAACGCAGTGAAAGTTTTCGTCAAATAAAATTTCTGGTTAGGTATAGAATAATTTAGTTCACTTTGGAGATTTAAAATGAAGCTGTAAAGATGATGAAAACATCTTTGAGGAGGATACATTGTTATCTCAAATGTGGACACAGAATTAAATGCTTTTTAGAGCGTGCGTATATATTGCTGTCGCAGACATAGAGTCATGGTAAATAGACAGCGTATACCCTCTTTGCACAAATTGCTGAGTCATGATGATAGCCTTCGTCAATCCGATTGGCTATTATTCAAACTGTACACATGATTTTGTAACTTCGCAATGAGCAATGCAGACAAACATTCCATGTCTGATCACACGAAGACAAACTAATCACACGAAAGCAGACAAAACCCCATCGGAGAATCGCTTTTTTCCATGACTCAATGCCTTTAATGTTTCGTTGGTCATGAAATCATGTGCCGCTGTAACCACGGGTACATGAGTCCAAGTTCTCAAAGATTGACAGCTAGGATATTAGCTCTGATACGACTTCCACCTGATCATGACCATCTTTTCCCTTTTCGTAGCATCTGGTACAGTGGCCTCTTGTATCTAGCCACACAAGTTCCAGTTATTTGGTTTCTTGAGTTAGGCTTCTTGCAAAACAGAATCACATTCAAGAACAATCATCTACTATTATATCCAAACAAGTCCACAAACGGTCTAACACAGAAAAGCAACTATAATCCTGATAAAGATATAGTAAGTATAACAGAGTTACATTCTCTTCCAGGGGGGCATGCTCTATCAGTAGGTGACGGGGGTCCAGACACTTTTTGGGTATGCGAAGCATTGCCTACTATACCTTTTTGGGTATGCTATTTGGTACATAATCGGCATGTTTTGGGGTTGCTGATGAGAAAATTTGACAGACCCTGGTTTTTTTCACCAAAATATTGGAGCACATTTGCAAAAAGCTATGATACCTCCAGTTGATATTTACCACAAAGCAATGAGTATATCTTTGGGGTTTGAAAAGGCGCCTTTCTTTCCATTTCTGCTACGAGATGTGGAACAAAGCTTTCAACGACTCTTGGTCAACACTAATCTTTTGCGAGCTTGGGCGACGGCTATATGCCAGCAGAGCCTAGCACGAATCAACTGTTTTATGACAAATATTCTGCAACACTGCCGCAAAGGATCAGTGTTAACCAAGAGGCGTTAATGCAAAAATGTTCACTTTTAGGACTGCTTCTACACAGCCTTCAACTGTAGCGATCAATTCATAAAGAATTTCTCAGAGCTTGGCCTTATTACAGTTATTATCATTGGACGATGGATGCTACCACGTGGTGAACTGACACGTGATCAACTATCTGCTTTGCTGATTGGCTACGTGAATACTGCAGCTGACATAACAGGTAAGAGCCCATCCTTATTACAAGCATCCCAGTAAACCCGTTTAGTTGATAAAGAAGGAAAACATAAAAATTCTTAAAATAATCAAGATAACCAAAAGATTGCCATAGCAAACTTCTAACAACGTACCTGAAGTAAAAAGGACAGATTTGGTAATACAATACGCTGTAAGTGGCACCTCAATTCAATGCGATTAGCGACTGCAGACAAAGGCAATTCTCTCAACTAGTAAATCAAAACAAACACGGCCGTACGATTGGTACCGAAATGAGTAAGGCAAACTATCGCCATGTGCAAGTGACAGGTGGCTTTAAGTGAAATCATGTTCTTATAACGAAAGATGAAGGGTAAATCTAAAGTTCTGTCTTGCGGATTTTTTTTTACTTGATTCTGAAGATGTGTGGTATTAGTTTCATTTTAGCCTTAAATGCCCGAGAATCATTATGCCTTCAATCCTTAAATGCCTTCAGCTCGGCTTCTGAAACAAATTAATGAAATCCGCGAGAATGAACTTTAGCTCTACACTTCTTCTTTCATGACCAGCACATAGCTTCTATTAAAAACCACCTTTCGCTTGCGCAAGGCGAGAGTTTTTCCAACTGCTTTCGAGGCAACTTTTGCGGCCGTCTTTGTTTTGATTTACTGGTTGAGAGAATTTCCTTTGTCTGCAGTTACTGATTGCTTTGAATTGCAGTGTCAGTTTCTGCATAAATGGAGAAGATCATTCCGGCCAGACGGGATATCCAGCTATGCCGAGACGGAATAAAAACATCCCGGCAAGACGGGATGTGATGAAATCCCATAGAAACGCAAATGAAAAATTGTTAGTGTTTCTTTAGGCAACAAGGGTATCTCAGCTAGGCCAGATATTCATGGCAAGGCGAGATATCCCGACTAGGGAAGATATCCCGACTAGGAAAGATATCCCGGTAAGGCGGAATCATGTAAACACGTCCTTAACTTGAAAGGAACATCAAACGCTCAATGGATGTTTAATCTTTCTGCTCTTCCTATATCACAGAATTCGTTGGCCTTCATTCAAAGTATGACAAAACGAAGTATGCAAGTTTAGCAACTAACCTTGTTTTGGCAATATACAGTTGCAGCCTACTGCAGTTCGTTTTCGTGACAACATCAACAACATATGAGTACACTGAAAGTGAAAAACAAGCGGTAAGTTAAACATGGAGTGGAAAAGCTGATCAAATTTTGTCTACTTTCTCAAATTTGAATAGTGTCAATTGTTTTATTCAGGAAATGGTGGGGAATAAGTCATAGTGGAATGAAAGGATCATATATGCCCCATTCACACTGCAAATTAAACCAGCTTGAATTAAACCAGGCTTTGAATAGGGCCTTCTGACTGGTCAATCAAATAAATCCACTCATTTGATTGGTTGAAATTTTACTTGGTTTAGATAAAGCTGGTTTAACTGTGTCAATGTGAATGCAGTAATAGACAGAATTTGGTTCAAATCTTTGCAAAACTTTAGAATAAAATGTTTACAATATTATTGCCTGATTCTTTTAACTGAATGAGTCGAAGGGAACTTTTTCGACGCACGGCATAATATTAGAAGGAGCATTTTGAATATCCTTTTTATCTCTGGAATTACAGCGTTTTAAATTTTGTGACAGGATTTACCAGAGAAGATATCGGGAGCTGTGACAAAAATTACAAGCATCATAGATTATAAACTGATTGAGGAAAGGCAAAATGACCAACAGAAGACATACTCAGTTTTTGATGATATAAAAATGGAAGCAAGGAGAAATTTGTAGCTTTTATGGTTAACGAGTTAGCAATTTGATGACGTCACAGCTTCAAAATTAGTATACATTTTTAAGCGGCTGTAACTCTCAAAATAATTACGATCTCCAAAATGAGCTTTCTGGAATTATGGCAAGAAACCTTACAGTCACCTTAAATCTATTCAGTTGAAAGAACCAGGAACTGAAATTTTACATATTAACTTTCAGGGTATTGAAAAAAAATTGAGCCCAGTGCTATCATAGACAATTCATGGATTTCACCGTTATCGTACTTTAATTGAAAACAATCAAATCAATTAATTAATCAATCAAGCAGCTTTCCTTGAAAATCAGAAAATCAAGTTTTCTACGTACAAAATAATTCATTCTTGGACAAGGAGGCAACAAATTGTCGTCCAAAGGCACTTAACCACAAGCTAGACGCTGAAAATCAAGTGAACCATTTTGCACGTACGTAATTGCCAGTTTTACACACGGGAAAAAGTCCGTTAATTCTTTTCTTCAATAAATCAAAGAAACCTGGTTTCCGTTATGAAGTAACGACCCTCGTACTTCCTTATCAGGATATTTCATTTTTTCAGCTCATGAATTTGACAAGCAACATGTCACAAAAGCAAGCACAAACATATTTACAACCAACTGGACGTAAAATGCGAAAGAAATCACTATCCAGAAGAGTGGACAACCTGGCACTGGATGCATTTCGCAGTGGTCAAAGAGCTGGCAGAAGGAGACAAGTGGTCTTGGCAGACTTAGAAGGCGGTAGGCCATCGACAGGGGTCATAAAGGCAGGCAAAAGAGCGGTGAAACCAATAAGCAGAAGCGTAATGAAGGGAATTGCAGCTCAAACGATAGAAGAAGAAGAACCATTGTCACCAAACAAACAGAATGATGAAGATGGAAATGAGGTGAGGGAATTTCAGATTTGAACCAAAAGGTTATCCATACTTGCCAGACTGAATAAATTTGAATATTAAGTGAGTGGACTGATTTATGAGTAAAAGTTTACATTAATTACAGAAAAAACCCGCGTATAAGAACCTAGTGTTTAAGAATCTATAGGCTGTAATTTTGAATTTAAATCCCCACCATATAAGAACTCGTTCATCCTTGACTTTGAAGTAGATTCTTATTTGTAGGGATCATCCAATTAAACTGAAACTCCTGTTGCTTAGTCATCGAGCCTATACAAGCTGATAATACCACATTCACATATTGCAAGAAACTCTTCCTAGTCTAGGCCTAGTCTTTCTATTTAATTTTTCACTTGGATTTGTCTCACATAGATTTGTCGTAGTACTTAAGTACTTGGATTTGTCACAATTGGAATGAAATACATGAATATGATTATCGTCTCAATTTTTGCTCTTCATTTTAAAATGGTAAACGTATAAGTTGGAACATTTCATTGATGATGGGATGCTTGAAAGAGTGAGCACTATAAATTTTTCATTTAATTGTTGGATCAACTAATCAGTCACATGATTGATTGGTTGATTGATTGATTGATGGATTGATGGATGGATTGATTGATTGACTGATTGACTGATTTCCTTGGTCGTAAAATTCAAACCATAATCTTTTGCGCTCAATGATAAATTGACCAGTCAAATCTATCTAAAGTCTCTAAGGCGCAAACTATCATGGTACTATTTGACACAATTTTCTTTTCCTGGCGACCATCGCAACGTGGTTCCTAGGGAAGAATTTCAAGCAGCGATACTTCATAGAAAGAAAAATGCCCACAAACCCATTTTCTATAGCTGACCTAATGCCTTAAACTGAAAATCGCAACCATAAATTCCATTCTCTGATAAGAACAACAACAACACCTTCATATCCTTTGACAGGAATGCAACGACAACGACAAGAAAACAAAGAGGTCTAAAGCTCTTGCGCGTTGGAACGCAGATCCTATTGTCTGCAGCAAGATGGCACGCGTGAAGAGATCATTGATCGAGGAAAACTGGCATGAATTATCGGCAACTTTGCTCGAAATGAAGAGGAGGCTAAACAAAGAGAGGCTAAAGCAAGACGAGGCTGCCTTTGATGAAAAAATGAAAGCGTATCCTGCAGGGATGATACAGAGTGTGGAACCCCCGAGAGAGGATGATGAGACATCTTCGTGGACCAAATGGCTGGAACTAATCCAAACAGAAATGGGTGGCATCCTTGTAGCACTTATCTTGCAAGAAGCACCATTCTTCTTCGCTAGAGTTGCTTTTATGTACCAATATAAACTTGATGATCGAAGTGTCGTGTTCTATACTACAAAGAATTGTTTCATGTTGTTGTTTTTAAGCTACAGATTATGGGTGGCTATGATAGAAGAGTAAGTACCCTGGTTAACTTAGACTGCTAATCTCTCCTATCTAGAATGTAAATGTGTGCCAAGGACACGTGCTTGTTTTATGTCTCGATATCAAATAGATGACTAATACGTGTTGTGTTCTTTGCCGCAAAGAACTGTCTCATTTCATTGTTTCTAGATCACAGATTGTGGATAGCAATGATTCCGTGGAGGACTATAGCATGTTCCAAATTAGTTGTCACGAGCAAATACTAGCCTTCGCGTCGACCCGTTATTCAAAAGAAAAAAGGGTTTACGAAACAATGAGTAAAAGCTTGCTACAGTGGATTCGAGATTTCTAGAACTTAATTCATGCAGGCTTCGTTGACACGTGTTTCACGCATTATTTAAATAGCTAGCGAATTAGGGCATCTAATTTCACGGCTCTTGTGCAACTGATAATTTTTGGGGCCCTATTTGTGAAGGTGATCAAATTCTAAGCCGCTTTACAAAATTTTCAAATCTAAGTTAGCGTTGACATATAGATTTACATTTCAGTTTTGAGTATCAGCTAAAAACGTGTTACTTTTCTTACTTACCCGGTAATATTCGGATAGATATTCTAAGAATATAATAAAGGTCAACTATTTTGTGATGTATTAGGGACATGGTATTGTTTTACCTGTACAGGCTCGTATTTACGACTGTAACATTATATTCTACCGAATGAGTAAGAAAAAAATAGTTTACGCGTTTGGCAGGCTGTGAAAAAAAAAGTTTGAGACCGATATCCAAAACTGAAATGATAGTCTATCATTAAAAGGATAAATCAGATGAGAAAATGTTGTTTGGTAAAATCACTCATTATTTAAACCCAGAAATTAGGAAAATGTTTGGGAACAAAAATTCCTCATTTCATTCTGGTCCATAATTTACTTGCTGTTGAAATAAAAATTATATTTCTGAAACTGGCAAAGTAAACTCTGCAATACCACATAAGTCATGGACCAGAATGCAACGTGGAATCCTTGATTCCCATATGAACCCCTTACAGGCATTTTTCTAATTGTGGAATCTCACAGGTGTGCAATTTTACCAAACAATATTTTTGCATCTAAGTTAGTATTTCAATAATAGATTAACATTTTACTTTTGAATATCGGTCACATACTTTTTATTTCATAGCCCACCAAACGCATAAACTGTTTTTGACTCGCCAAGTACATCAGGCAGAATTTATTCATATTGTTGATTGCAATGATATAAGACTGGGTTCTCACAAAGATCAAAACAAATATCAATGTACCTAAGACATGAGGTTGCATTCTTGAATTTTTCTGAAAAAAGAATCTAGATTTAACACGGCTATCTAAGTTAGAAGGTTGTAAGAAGCTTTGTATAGAATTAAAAGTCAGACTATGTACAAATCACAATTTGTATCTCCCTTGAAAACAACCAAGGAAGTATCTACTTTTCTTTTGAACTGGTACAATATTTATCAAGCTTCAGACAAAATAGATCTTGTGAGATCCACCAATATATTTCCTAAGATTTTGAAAATCAAAACATTCCTTCAAGCTCGTCTCTAGCGGCCTAAATTTCATAGCAAAACATTCACTTAGCGACAGAAAATTGAATTATGTAAACACACAATAAATTGGTCTGCATATCAGATTACCGCAGAGTACGTTTTGCTAATTTTGTACAATAACAAACCACGCTCTTTTATTTACTATAAATATTGTTGCAAAAGTTAGTGGGAGGAAAGTTCAAAGAGATTTAACCGCCACAAAAACTGCTGGCCCAAGATATTTCACTAGTTTACCAGTATTTCAAAGACATTTTGTATTTTTAAAGATGGCAATAAATGCATAGCGGGAATGGCTCCATGATAGCACGTTTGACTACCAATTAGAAGGTTGATGGTTCAAATTCCTGTCATGACAAACATGCTGCGTCCTGGGTGAGGCAGAGGAGCCAGAATAAAATTCCCAATTTTGAAGATTCATAGCACCGGGAGTACTTCACGGATCTGAATAATTGAAAGTCTAGTTAAAAGTCGAGGCATTGAAGTATTTTGTGATTTGTCTTACTGCCTTCGAGCACAGGAAACATAGGTAAATTCAACTTTATAAAGTTTATGCTGCAAAATGCTGAAAAAGGGCCAGAACATTGATCAAATCGAAAAGGATCCTCATACGGGGAATGTTTTAGCATAAATTAGCGTAAATTAGCATGATTTTGTACACATTATTATGTGATTAACCCAGCTGAGGATCCTCAAATGGGGAATTTTTTAGCATAAATTAGCATAAATTAGCATGATTTTGTCCTCATTATTATGTAATGAATCTTGCTTGAAGTGTGTCATCGCCGCGTTTGTGGGTCTTTACATCCCACGTCTGTGACACCATTAAATTCATTCCATTTCTAATATTATCATGACATGGCAGAAACCACGAACAAAAATGTTCAGAGAGAGATTAAAACAACTGAATTATTTTAGGGAAAATTCAATAAAATGTCAAAAGAAATGTCCACAATATCTTATCCATAGAAAAGATAATTGTTTCAACAAACTTAATCCAATAAAATTTAACCTGAAAGCCAATTGTCGTTGACCAGAAAAATTTCAAGTTAGAAATTTTGACTAATCTAATTCTTCATGAAAGAATGTATAGGTCAACGTAATTCAGCATGAAATTCTGTACAAAGAGTGCAGAGTACAGTTCCAAACTAACTCCAGGAGCGCAACTAGGGTATTTCAAGGGCAGTGGTTGTATGGTAGAAATCGGGCATAAAGATATTGGTTCTCCAAATCCAAATGAGAAAATCAGGACCGTCGAGAGTCAGGTAGGGCTTTGCAGTGATACATAGGAGCGGGCTCTAAGAGGGGCTTAGAGAGCAAGCCCAAGGGAATCTTTAGTGACCACGCCCTACAGACGCACGTTGAATGAAAGAAACGCCTTTTTAAGAAAACCTAGTTTAACAATTCAATTCACTGGTCTTACGAAAATAGACCAAAAGTACCTTTCTTGCTGAAAAAGGCGGGAGTTTCACCCGCATCGTCCCCTCTTAGATTAGATGCGCCGCTGTGTTGTGGCGCAGTGCTGTAATCCTCTGACTTTGCATTTAGAACAGTTAGGTGGCCAGGGTTTGACGACTGTTAGAGCCCAACTAAGCACCCTTTACTTAGGCTTGAAACGCTTTTTACAATACAGTGTTTGCATGCTCCATGTTATGGATCTTCAATAATGTGGCAAAGCCAGCTATTCTATTAGTCTCTTCGAGCGATCCGATCTAAACCAATACAACAAGCTGATGGCGTAAACGTGAAGCGTCCTTCCGCAAGTAAAACTATGTACAACTATTTACAAAGTCCAAGGCACGTTCAATTCTCATATCTATCGAAAACACCGCCTAAAAATATCAGTACTCGATTCTCGAATCTCAAAATACTCGTCTCAGTTCTCAATTCTCCTCGCTACAAATTCTCGTCGGTCTCGAGTCTCAACTGCAAAACTTCAATATTCTACTTTGATCAATTCACTCTCTTCAACAACAACTGTCATCGATCTTAGTCTCGTGGATAAAAAAGGTCCTAATTATGCTAATTATGCGGAACTATTCAACTACCAATAAACTAAAGTTACGTAATGACATACGCAATCCCACAATTCATAACACTCCAAATTGGGTGCCTTGAAAATTCTGTGTTCAGCCATAACTTTGGCGTAGAGACCGTTCCTGTCATGTTCCTGTTTTTTTCGCAAAAATTCACACCCTGTCTATAACCACCAACTTTCCCTTTATTTTGAAAGAACCCTGAGGAATATATTCTGACAAAAGAGAGAAATGTCCCATCCCCTCACTTGCTAACTCAGCTTGCATGAATCTGCAATAAAAGTGACACATCCATCCGTTTTCGATTACAACTGAGAATTAATCAACACGCTTTTCATTAATTTAGAGCGAGAAATCATGCAGGTATGTGCCCCATGGTCATTTAATCGTTGCTACAGCCTACAGCACTGCTTTACAGCAAAACGATAAAGGAATTTTAGCTGCTGGGGACACCTTCGGGCCTTTAGTTTTTGAACTGAAGATAACTTTAGTCCATTACGCCACTGAGCCCCAGGACAAGGAGTATTCAAAAGTAGACATTTTTAGTCTACTAGCCAAAGGCAAATCTAAGTGTCAAAATTTTTCTGGTAAAATTAATGTCTATCAGGCCCAGAAATGAAGAAAATCTTGTAAGGGATTTGTGTGGGAAAGAGAATTCCACGTTCGATTCTTCGCCATGATTTACTTGCCATTGTAAAAGAAATCCACAATATTTTCCAGTATCAGAAACAGAAGTTAATTTTATTACTGCTATCATTCTTATGCTTCCTGATATAGGCGATGCACAGGGCCGCCGAGAGCTTTTCGAGGCCCAGGGGCAAAACTGCAAATTGAGGCTCCCTGCGAGCGAAGGGAGCAGAGAATTTTTTCGATCACACCCTTTTACATTGGCTTAAAATGCATTTCAGAGCATTTCCTGCGGTCAAAATGTCAAAAATCTTCAATTATGAGGCCCCTTAGACCCTGAGGCCCTGGGGCAAATTACCCCTCCTGCCCTCCCCTCTCGGCGGCCCTGGCGATGCATGCTGATTGCTGATATCCCAAAAGCCTCTGTTTCAGAAGTCTCCCCTTGTCAAAATAAAGCGGAATTAAACGTGTTCGTTTTCACGCTTGTGATAATTTTTACGTCAAAAATAACAACGAATGGAAGCCGTTCTTGGAAGTCTTTTATTTCCTATTTTGAAATTTGGACATGATGAGTGGCCTTGACAACTAATTTAATATTTAATTAAACGGTTCTCTATTTTGCAAATAATATTAAATTCAAGGTTACAAATTGCCACTTCAAAACTCTGCGCTACGTTTGAATTCTGTCACGTTTAAACGCCAACAAATAACAACGAATGAAGCAAGTTTTGAAAGTCTTCAGTTTCCTCTATCGTGAATTCTGACTTTCACCTCATATCTGAAAGGTCTCAAACAGTCATTAACAATTTTAATTAAATGGTCTTCTCTTGTGCAAATGAAGCAAGAAACAAAGTTCTTGAAGTTTAACCAGCTGCTGAAGTGAGCAAAATTTCTAATAGGCCTAATCAAGAAGTTTAACAATAACTTTTGTTTGGGTATTACGTGAAGGATATTGGGCAAATCAAGAATGCCTATCTGGCAAATATTTAGGAGCAAAAACGTCTTCTCTTTTCATGCTGCTTGCAGAAAAGATTATTCTCAGACAAACAATTTCGTATTCTTGATTCAAGTGTGGCTGTAGTTTGATCAAAATATAGCATCGGTCTGCTTTGATTTAATGATCTTGTCGAAATCATGTTGGTCTATTTTTTAGCTACAAGGACCTACAGCACTCAAGAACGACTGAAGAACTAGAGATTTTTGATACAACGCTCCCTAAACCGACCGTCCATGTCTCATTTGAATGACAATGCTATGAGAATGATAGCATTCAATGATAGAGTCAAAGACAGCATCCTCTGTGAATGACTTTGAGAAACTGTAAAGGGTTAATTTCTTTGTAATTCAATAAAATATTTATGTTGCATGTGGTACTAGTATGCAAATTAAACGATAATACTGTAAGTGAAAGATTTAAGTACCAATGTAGCATAGATGTCAAAAACACGACGCTTCGAGCGTATATTCGTTATCAAGTCAACTTGATAACGAGTATACGCTCGAAACGTCGTGTCTTTAACATCTATGCTACATTGGTACTATACTTAAATCTTTCATTTCCAGTATTATTATCGGTTAACTTCTTTGTCTATTGTATATATTGTATAATTGTAAATAGGCTTTTAGATTATGGTTTCTTACTTTAGTGATGACTTTACCCTCCTAAAAAGATTCAAATATGAAATATGAAAATCAGTGAAGGAAAAGATAATCAGCACGCGCACAAGTCGGCGGGAAAAACATTCACCATGATCCTTTAGGTCACATGGAATTTCTACTGATGTGACTGGCGGATCTGTCGTAAGCGCAAAGGCTCTTGGTAATGATCTCCTACCACAATCTTTAGCGCAGTGGTCTAATTGAGGAGAATTTTCGTCTTCCAGCCTCCAATGCAAAGTGCCGTGAAGTAGAGGCTCCTCCTAGTGAACACAGCTTCCAGAAGGATGAATACTGTAGCAGCTAGAAATGAGCAAATTGATACAACTGCTCCGCTCCAGCCAGCTACTTCCATCGAAATCATCGAAAGAAAATCATCTGACCAACTATAACGAGGGGCAAATCACGGTCTATAAATTTCGTACACCTTTGAAGGAAATCTTCTCAGCTAATTCCTGAAACCCTCGAAATCTTCTCCAAATCTTTTTACTCGTTTGGAAATCTCGTGTGGGTTTGAGGGAGTCATGAACCCCTGGTCCCACGAACAATGCTTGTCTTCTGGAACCGTGATCTGTAGCGGACACTTTGCCAAATATTTGGGGAGCGAAGCTATTGCTTCAGTCAAATACCATTGTTTATTTCCATTGTTTCCAAACAAACGATGTTTGTTATTGTTACAGCCAGCATTGGAGGGCTATTGCACCCCTTCAGCCCCAAAGTGTCCGTTACGGAGCGTGTTTTGGCCGGTTTTGGCTTTCAGTTATCCTACTTAGTTCTGACCCCACTGGTGTCAACTTGACCATATTTTGATGGGTAAAAAACCCGTGAAAACATCACAGCTACGTGAAATCACCATAGCAGTGAGCGATTGCTTTGAAAACCTTTCACAAGCTTGCACCTTTGCTAGCACTGTTGAGGCGATTTTTACACGAAAACTTGAATGCAAAGAAAACGCAGAGTTTTTCTTTAGTAAAACGAGTTTCAATAAGAATCTTTACCATGATATCGTTAAATTACCAAACCTCAAGTAAACAAGACCTACATGGAGTGTCGGAAAGAATAAATCTTTGAGCGGGAAAATAAACTTTTTGTATTGTCAGCAAACGTCACATCTCCATGGCTTATCCAACATAATATCCTCAATAGGATGCAAGCAAAAAAGCTGGAATGAATGGAATTGTACCTCAGGAATCAGAGCAACATCAAATCAACGCAACAGATTCAAGCTGCCAATGGCTGTTATCTCACTACTGCATTTTCCCGTTAAAATGTGAATTGATCAAATTTCTTGTAATTTATTCTTTATGACAAAAAGTATGGCAGGATAATGGTACGACCATAGGCACGACACATGATTCATGATCTGATATCTTTTCGAGGTTGCAATTGACTTATTCTCTTAAACCAACGTTAAAACAAAGCTTGGGGTCGTTGTTTGTCCATTCTATGCACGTGATCTAATACTTGTAGGATCAGCTCTCAAGGCCAAAGCAGTGTAATAACGTTGCATGTGAAACGAAATACGGGCACATACTGCAGCATAATTCTGAGAAGATACAACGAAAACGCCAGTATGTGACAGTAGCCAATTTTCTTTTTATTATTTAGCTAAATCTCCTGCCAAATGCTTCGCAACGTGACCAAACAGACAACTATTTTATTTCCCCAATCAAATCACAAATGTCTGAAACAGTTTGAGCAATTGGCCAGGCAGAGTACTGCATTAGAGCCAAATATAGGAAACCGAAAGAAAAGAGCATAAAATATAAAAGAGATTTGCAGCCTGTCCCAAGAGGGAGTAACAAACACTTTCAAATTAAGATGAAAAGGAAGCAACAAGCATGAGTCCCTAAACTCATTGACACCATACTGACTGACACAATAAGATAGTCAAAAAGCGATTGGTCAGACTGAAAAAGGTAAACAGTAAACAAGAAAACATGCTACCAAGGAGGAGTGGGCCTAAGAGACTCAATGCCAGATGTTAAAGGCAGTCTGTCACGTCTCTGATTGGCCGCGACAATCAGAGATCAACACAACGGATTTCTTTGTGAATTTGTGTATTTGAAACAAAGGATGGATGATCGTCTTGACTTTCTACGGCCATAGATAGTCAGAGGATTAGCAGCCATTCAAATTTCCTATTCTTGGTATTGTCCAAATCACCCAATCAAATGCGTGACAGACTGCCTTTAAGCCCGTTATTCACTTTATGGGCAAAATATCAAACCAATTTTGCCGCAATCCTTCCCTAACAAAAACAACTTCTGTATAAACTATCGGTAACATGGAAACCTAGCCTGTCGTCTTCCTGTCGTCTTCCTGTCGTCTTCCTGAAAATCATGACCAGCTACAGTATCACTAGAAGATGTCCAAAAAGTGCACTAGAAAATTATTTCAGCTAAAACTCGAACATTGACTTGCCTGACTGCATACTCGATTTAGAGTTCGGAACAACACAGATTTAAGGTGTTAAACTAGCTTAAACTGGACCAAACAATGCTTTTACATTTACCCCCTCATATCAATCATTTAACTTGGGAAATGACCCATGCTAAAAAGTTACCATTGTGCCCTTGATCCCTTTATGACGGCGAAGAGTTGGAAAAAGCAGGAACGTAGGAAGCATTTCAAACTTAGGGCAGGACACTTCGTGGGCACTTTCTCTTAAGAAAAAGGGGGCATTTTCTAACAATAAAAAAGGCACCTCTTTACTTATTGCAAAAAGTCGGGGCACGTGCCCTCAGTTCCACGGTTCCTACCTCTATGCCACAAAGACTCTAGTCCGGCTTTTATAAACGCTAAAATATGTTTCGTCTTGCACTTTGAGTAATGACCCGAAAGGGAAATCTACTTTGAATAGAAAGGAGTTGAATAAAAGATAGACTTTTCTTTGACTCAATGATCTTATTGTCTTGCAATTTCAACCCATGGGTTTTTGAAAAGAGAGAAAATTCTTTCTCTTGTGTACATCTCTGTCCAATAACAAAGGATCTTAGCTGCTTCGCTGGGTCAGAATCCTCAATAATTTCTCTCACTGGGCAAATTGAATCTAAAAGCCACGCATTATCAAATGGTGCAGTGTTTTGTTGATCAGAAATGTGCTTGACAACGTGGGAAGCTCATTTGTTGCTACTTACGAAAGCAATGTTACTATTTCGTTGAATTTGGAAGAAAAAATCAAGACAGGTTGTTTACTGCATGAAGAGATATTCGATTTGTTCCAGAGTTACTTTAACCATGTCGTCACGCTAAAGAATGAAATGACTTTGTGACTTTGGCTTGGCACTCAGGATCCCTGCTGTTCTTAAGATGAGACGATTCATGAGTATAAATTTTTCGAGACAAACTCACAACGACTAAGGACGGCACGGCACCCAAACTTCGAGACAGTGATGAACAGAGCATACAGAGATGTAAATTTCCTTCGTGCTTATGAGACCTGACAGTTATCAAAGTATTTGGAGTTTCAAGGAGACAACAGAGTAGAAATAGGTATTGTGGTGGATTAAATTCTACTGAGGTAATTTTCTATCACTTACGAAAGCTGAAAGTTGCAAAAAAGACTTTGAGATTCAAGGGGGGAGAGAATTGTTGGCTTTTATATCTTACCACGCAAGTGTGTGTAACAATTTAGACTTGCTACCAAATAGACCCATGCTTTTTACGAAAAGTCACTAACGCCAAAATAGATCCAACAACGTACCACCCTGCATAGCAAGATTTGCAATATCTTACGGGCTCCTTCCTTTATCAACTGAACGAAGCACTTGAGTCAAAGGATCGAGAAGGAATTGGTTAGTAATAAAACGAATTGTTGATTCTAAAAACGTCAAATATTGGAATTACTAATCAAACATACTCACGTATTCCTTCTGTGTTTGGATTAAGTTGTGTAATTGTCTGCAAGAAAATTCGCCGGCATAATTTCAAGTTTGATGCCAACTTTTCAACTCAATAGAATCCTGAAACCTACGAGAACCAAAAGATGAATTACAGAGACTTTCATATGAAAAGATAGTGGCTTGCGCAGAACGATTGCACATTTTAGTTCCGAATACAGAAACATTTGCCGATGCTCCTCAAAAGAAAAGACCTTTTTGTTATCTGAAATTGAGAAAACCCTTGGGACAGCCCTGGGAATTCTTGAAAAGGATTGGAAAACAGTGATAACTTGTTGGCGATAATTTTTTAGCCTTCATCTGTGATGTAGATAAGCTTCAAATTATTGGTATATCTTTGAAGCTGGAACGATCCAAAATTGCCACAAAACATCACAAAGGATTCTGAGAAATTTAGACTTGATTTGATGACTACAGTCATAACTGGATCAGAAAATACTCTGGAGAGCAGCAGAAGATCGACGGTAATTAAAAGCTTTCAAACCAACTCAGAAGTGATCTTACGGAAGGAGAAAATTTTCCGCAAATCAAGGAGACTGGTTCTTTTATAAAACTCTAAACAACCTGAATATGGCTGAAGCAATTGTAGTTTTCAAATCACTCTGCACTCGCATTCTTTTCTTTGCCCATGGTTTTTTATGCATCTACCTTGGAGCCATGTACTTCAACAACAAATTGATATGGATATGTGCAATAAGTATGACAGCGTTGTTTCTGGAAATGGTTTACACGTTATGGTGGAGAGAAGGGCAAGAATATCGCTAGTGAGTATCAAAAATCTACCCATACAACCTGATGCATATTGGCAACTTTCATATTCAACCAGTGTCATATCTCACCCTTTTTATCCCTACTTAATGGGGGTGCACTGAAACCAAAAAATAATGAGGGGCAGAGGTAGAAATATTCCAGGCTTGGCAGGGGTGGTACCAGAATTTTTTCTGACAGAGGGACTGGAACTTCCGACAGTGGGGTTAACATGACTGAAAAATAGAATTTTCATGTGTGTTATTTTTCCAAATTTCCTCCAAAGAGAACCCAAATCTTCCTCCCACAGGGTGGCTAGATGTCACTGATAGGGGCTGTAGCCCCCTAGCCCTCCCTTGGTGCCAGGTATACCCAACCATTTTACTCCATTTTCAGTTAGAATTCTCAAGGGCGCATATAACGTGGGGGAAGGGTGTTTGTGGGGATTGCAACCCCTGCCCTTCTTGACAAGGAAGGTTTGTTTGCCCTGTTTTTATATCACTCCTGGACCTGATCTTAGGTCTCAGCAGCCCTGAATGTCTCATTTAAAAGACCAGTATCTTAATGCCCCATTTCTACGGCATTTCTACCACACAACCTCAAAGTTGGGCGCCTTGGTCTCTGCCAACTCTTTTGAAATGATAGGGGCTTCCCGCCTCATAACCTCCCAAGGTCACACCATTGCTCCATAGAAGAAAGAATGTTTCAAGTGGGAGAGGTGTGGATTCTTCGTACAATTAATTTTGGTATATTTTTCAGATAACTATAATTGGTCAACAGGATTTGTGCCTTTCATTCAACTCAAAAGTCCTTTTGAAGCCTTCCCTTATACATCTAAAACATTACGAAATTCAAAGTCCTTTTCAGCCTTTCAAATCTCCATGTCTAGTGGTTCTCACTTTTCCTGCCTTGGTTTATTCCAGCACTCCTTGAATCTTTGTGCCAGTGGATATTTTTCACTAAGGGAGCTATCATTTTTAATACTGGGGACAAGGGTGGAAGAATTTTTAAGGCAAATAGGAACTTTTTCCCGCCCCATTTGCTAAATGTAATAACACTTGCCACCCCATTTCAAGGACGCCAAAAATTTCATACCCCATTATTGGGTGATTTATCTTAAATCTACATGGAAAACTTGAACCACTAAGTAGCGTAATCTGAACATGAAATAAACCAAAACTTAAAGTAAAAAAGTCATAAACAAAGCACCATCGCCAACTACTTCAAGTATCTTCTTCCTTGCCTGATGAACACAGTAGTAACACATGGAATTTTTATAAGAGATATGCTTTTTCATTCCAGTCAGACATATATTCCTAAAATTTCATAACCCATCATATATTTTGTAATTTTTGCCAAAATTTTTGATACCCCAATTAGACGAGGCAAAATAATTTGGCACCCATTCAAAAATTCTTCCACCCCTGTACCCAGCTTTAAAAATGACTGCTCCCTAACTGCTTCCATTCTCTTCCATAACTTTTTGAGCCAGGGGGCTGGGAAAGCGATGTTCCTAATGTAGGAAAAACTTTCCAAAGTCACTCTCCTCAACCAAAAATTTGCCCTTCATCAGACAAAAATTTTGGTAAACCATTGGATCTTTTGTGAGGCAATGCCCCCTGATTTTATCTTCTTGTATCAATTGCATGTATTCATAATGTTTTTTACCAAGCCATCACAGATGTAGAGTGAGGTACAATTTGGGGATGGGGGCTTCTCAGTGCAAAATTTGTCTCTCAATATGTAAACCTCTCCCTACCCTACGTTATCAGGTAAATTCATTTGAAATCTAAATCACTTGAATTTAAATCATGCTAAATTTTTCCTTGAAATCAACCAGAGTACAAGACCTCTAGACAGGACCAAAATGGATTCATACAAAATATATCTCAACTTATGTTGAAGCATTTTACAAACAATTATTTTTTCATATAACCTCTGCTTTATGTGTTTCATAAGAAATCCCACTAGAGATGCAGGGCACTAGGAAGCTCTTTGTTTGCTGCATCATGCCATTGTCAATTGCATCATGCCATTGTCAATGGGCTGTGTCAGGTGTCTTGCCCACCCAAAGTATCCCATTGTGTTCCTTGGTCATCAATGCTTTCTGGTATCTCAAATAAGGCTCTTTCATTTATCTTTTTAGGAAACTGGCTCTGACTTTGTGTTTCCATGAAAATGGTGATTAATAAAACGGCCTGACAAAGCTTAAGGGTCAATGCTGAAAGCATAGCCTGAAATTGTACAGAAAGAATTTGCTTGAGGCAGAAGCCTTTTGGAAATTTTTCTCCAGTAATTTGAAGTAAAATTATTATGACAGAAGTTTATTTCGAAATTGGAGTATCCAGTTTGAATTCTTGGCCATAATCTACCGAATCCGGAGCGAAGAAGTGAGATGCCTGCTCGGCGTGGTGGGCCTAATAGCCAGTTATGTACCGCTACCACGCCTACGGCCAGAAGTAAAGCTGTTCGAAGTACAACAGGGTAGCGTCTGAATATAATTCAAAAAGTAACTTACATTACATGCTAGAACTCTCCATAGCAATAAACTGACTTCTAAATGAAGAACCCCGCTGTGAATTTTCATTTTATCAACTCTGGTTTGTGCATGCTGCCGCCTTCTGCACTTCGGCCTCAAGCCAAATGCATGAACTTTGAACTTTTGAACTTTTCCCGCCAAAAACTGGAATCGAGGCTCAGAATGATCGAGGCTATTCCAAGAATGTAGACTTAATACGTGACGCCAGAAATGTCAAACGAAGAACTTCAAAATGTCACACATTTTAAGTGAAAAGAATCTCTCACTTAAATACATGAAGATGCTTCATTTGCTCAATCTTGGATATAAATGCTCCAAACTTGAAAAATGGGTGCTGGTCTTGGTCAAACTTTCTTTTTTACCTACTTGATGACAGCGTTGGGCAGCGATAGTAAAGAAAAACCTTGCCACCACCCGCCTCACCGCCTCATGCTTTTATGTGCGGTTACCCTGGGTACCAGAGCCTAGTGTGGGGAACGAGAATAAAACAGAAATAAAATTGCCTGTTTCTGCCTCAAGACTCTGGTACCCAGGGTAATGAGTTATGTCACATTAAAGTTTGAATTCAATGCCCTTGTCAGTTTCAAAAATAGAACTGCATTTCAACAGTTAGCAGACTTTCGAACTAAGATGCTGCAGTGGATCTCCCAAACAAACTGATTCAATTTCGTGCATCTCACACTGCTATCGATTTGCAGAGTTGTTATTCTGTCCATTTTTCCTCTAGTTTTTGGCCAAGTGGTTTCTGCTACATTTTGACAATCATTCCAATCATATGGATATTCGACATGGCGAATCTTGGCATCATAAAACACCAAACCGTGGTAGGACAAAAAACGGTGAGTGTAATTCGACTCTCGGATCAGATAAAATCAAGGAGTTTTGTCCTTGTTTAAATACAGGCAGCCTGGATTCTTAATAGCTGACAGATTTAGCTTGCAGTTTCTTGAAAGCGGTTTCTTATGGAATAGTAAGCTACGTACAAACAAAGTTGACGTGGTGCTTTGAGAGAGCCAAGATAGATATAAAATTGAATATTGATTGTTCATGCTACGCTCTTTTTTCACAGATCTGTTATGATTCGATTAAATTCAATTCATAGATTCATTAACCAAATAACTAATGGCCTTAGGTAGCCCAAAATATACGAGATACGTAAGTACCAGTTATACCCTAAGTTTACGGCTAATGTAACAGGTAAATCAAGTTACGTTGGTTGTGTCTGCTTCTTCGACAACTATGTTGATTAGTAGATAACGCAAGGCTTAATGAACTGTTTTTCTTTACAATAACAGTTTATGAACATGAAAAAAGACGATGTTAGCAGATTGATTTTCGAACTTGGTCTCATATTTGGAATCATCATTGGCAGATGGCTTATGCCTCGTGGAAAGATGACACGTGATCAACTGTCCGCTCTTTTGATTGGCTATGTTGGAACAGCCGCAGACATTGTTGGTAAGTTTTTGAAAAAGGGCCAATTCTTAGCCCTCACTCACTCCAGAAGGACATTCAAATGATGATCCCATTGAATTGAATACAATGAGGAGCTTATTTCCCTAAAGCCATTGAACCGGACAAAGATCTTAATAGACGATTGCATTAAAGATGGCGGCAGGAAATTTTTAACCAAGATGCGTTGCATTCTAATTACGAATCCTCAACGATTCTATAGGAATTCGATTAAAGAACGAAATGCATCTTGGTAAAAATTCCTCGCCGCCATCTTTAGCGCAATCGTCTATTTTCGACAGATTTTCGCCATACATTTCATTTCATTTTAATTTTTTTACACAGGTTAAAGTTATCAATTGTAAATACTTTAATTGCTTTCCAAACTGCCCTGTACGAAGAAGAAGATAAACCCTGAAGTTTGCAATACGAATATATGAAATAGAATAACACAGTAAAAGTAGTGAAAAGTACTGGAACTATCGCCAGGAATGAAAAGAGTTTCTTTATCTTCTGGAGCTTTCGAGACAGGATTTAAATTGTTTGAAATTTTTCGTTAACGTCTCTATCTATGCGTTTGCTTCAAAGCTATTCCATAGCTTCGCTCCTCTGAAAGAAAAGCATTTCTGCCACATGTTGCTCGTGGAAACGGAACACGTAGCTAGATCGGTTTCTGTGTTCCGAAGTTCTCTCTCGTGGACTGCTTTCCGATTGAAAACCTGTCGAACAGCCATGCAAGATACGAGAGAGCCTCAGCACTAACCACTTGTACACTTATATACTACAGTATTTCCATGTTTCTTTTTCAATCAAGTCATTTACTGTCTACCAGCCCAGTTTCCTAATAATTTGACAGGCAGATTGGGACCATTGTGGTCTAATGGGAATGTGGCTTAGAGGAAGGCGCTTTTGCCTTTATGGCTTGAAGAAACATGCATCTTAGAACTGACAACTTGTTTATCGTAGGCTTTATGGTACAGCAATTTTGGAGAACTGCTTTTTGTGACGTTTTAGGCTTGGTGGCTTTGAGTCTCGGGGGGTATCTTCAATAGGTGGGTGACGGAGTTGTGCAATTCGACGTCGGAAATCAGAACCTAAAATTAATAAATTTTTGCGAAAGCAATACCCCAAAATTTTCAGACCCTCAAAAATATATACCCTAAAATTGTGACAGCGATCCAAAATTTTAATCAAGTGAGTGAAATTTGCTCAAAATCATTACCCTAAAGAGTTATTTTTCTAATTGAGACCCAAAAATGTATGACTACTTGTTGCTCTACCAGAAATGATACCCCAAAATTATTTTCAGCTCGATAAAAGGCACCTCAAATTATAGCACATCTCGTACCAGCGTACACGGTAGTATCCCCCCTGGGTTTTGAGCAAAAAAGCATGTGATTTAGGCCCAATTGCATGGCCGCAAAGCATCAGTACGAGGCTTATCCATTTCAGCAAGTGTAGAGAATTGAGTCGCAGACATAGCGTTAAGTTCAACAAGAAAGCGAAACAGCGACGATAAATGAGTTTCAAGTCATGTTTCAAAATTATTTCATTCTCCCCACCAAATTAATTAGCAGCCATCCAGTGGCAAGTACTCTTTGTTATTAAACGCAGCATTTCATCCAAACTTTCCAAGGCAGCTCTGCTAGCTGCCCTAAATTAATGTTATGTATAAACTTTACTCCAACTTTTCAGAGTTGAAAGTCGAGACAGAAGTCGAAGAGAAAGGGAAAGTTCAAATAACTATGGCAGTGTTGGCAGCTTATACGTGGGCCATTCTGCAGTTCACTTTGAGTACAACAGCTACTATAAAAGATAAATCTGCGGAAAAAGCTGAAGAGAAAGAAAAGACAAAAAGGAAAATTAGCATGAACCTTGGTCATTATAACAACAAGGTATGAAAATCCAGTTTGTATTTCATTTGAAGTTTGATGCCTTTATTAACTATTTTTGACACAAATATTCGGTTTACCAAGCAAAACGTTTGGTTTCACACGAGAAGCTGAATTTCCCCATGCCTTGTATTTTTTTAGATGTAAGGTTAAAGAACAGTTTCCCCGTTTTTTCCAAGAATAGAAATTTGCTTTTAACCTTATTGTTTCGTGGCCTCCCAGAACGAATTTCAAGTAAAATCGTCTACTTTTGAACCAAAGAGGTAGCTACATGTTCTCGAATTCCTGAGCGCTCTCTAATGTAGGGGCAACGGCTTATTCAACTTTGCTCTTTACTGTAGCTGTAAACTTATTTCTTTGAATTCCTTTTTTTCAGAGGTTCAGATCAACCCCTTGCATGATTTAACAGCTTTTTTCTCTTGCTTTAAGTTAATTTGCTTTTATTCTTCTCCAGGAGTTAACAGTTTCCTATCTACAGATTATCATGTCCATCGCATCGCTGCACCAACTTCTTATTCTTCTCCTGGAGTTAACAGTTTCCTTTCTACAGATTATCATGTCCATCGTTGCACCAACTTCCTCAAGTCGATTTTGGGAAAAGGGGAAGTCTAGCTAGTTAGGGCTGTTTTAAGATAAACCTTTAAAACAATTGCCCAGCTCTTACTTCATTATAAATGCTATCCCGAAATCTGTTTTTATAACTTTCCAGGTGTTTCCAGAAGAGAAGTACTCAGCACCAACGAGAAAAGAATCCCGCAAAAAATCTTCAACAATTTCCTACAGTGCCTTCAACAACAACAACGTCCAATAAAAGAGATGACTGCGAAGGAGCAATACATTGAAAGCATCAGGCAGCAAAGATCGCAAACTATGGAAAGCGCGGGTACTTCGCGGTCGTTCAGTGTCAGTGCCCGCAGGATATCTGATCTGAGCAGGGTTACCAAGCCACCAAAACGGGGGCCACCTCACAAATCCACACAATCATTTGATGGAGAAGCAGATCAGAAGAAATCGAAACTAAGAAACCTTCATGGTGAATTGTTCCAAATTTTGGTGACTTTGCTCATGCAAGATGGACCATTTTTGATACTAAGATTAGTTCTTTTAGTTGAGTTTAATGTCAGCACAGAGATGCACATTCTTTTTTTGGCAAAGAATGCAATGGTCTGCACATTACTCGTTTATCGATTGTGTATTTTGACATGCAGAGCTGATGATGCGGAGGAGCAGCTACAGAAAGAGGAGGCAGCTAGCAAACTGCACAATGTACAGTTAGCTGTAATGGCTGGGAATATTATGCGGAGCTCCGTGAGACCAAATAGAAAAGTCTAGAAACGTAAATATCTAGGAATGTACAATCCTAACCATAAGTGTTGAGAATGTTTGGAAAATCTCGAATTTTTTCATTTAGCAAACCCCCGCTCCCCCAATTCAATGTTGTTTGTGAAGATATCCTAAAATCTGATAACTGCCATATCTTCTGAAGACAAAAAAACAACATTGAGATGGGGGGTGGGGGGAAGTGGACATTTTGACGGTATTTTGGTTGCGAGGTCTAAAAAATAGGGGAAAGTTGACTTTTTCTCAACACCTTATGGCCAGGATTGTAGCTCATAGACTGATCACCTTTGCTCTTTGACCAAATGCAGTAACCTTAGCCTCACTTCACAGCGACCCTTTTCTTATTCTCATCGAGTTCAATTTCATTGATGTTGCTGTTGTTGTTGTTGTTGTTGTTGCTATCACTCTAGTGAGGATTTCATTTCTGCAGAGCTGTTAAACAAACTCAATTACAAAAAAAAATTATAAAGAAACAAAAAGCACCATCTAAAAATAACAGAATTGCCGAGTAGCTTATACAGTTTTCGTCAGGTGATTGAAGTTAAGCTTGGTCGAGTGAGGTCGAACTCCGGATGGGTGACCTCGGAGGCCTGACCTCACAACTCACTTCGACGTCCTTCGGAAGGGACGTTACACTAGGGGTCCCATGCCTGGATGCGGTATGCACAGTGGGCCTAAATTAGCCTTCAG